>JACXVL010000293.1:48153-59780 GCA_014898675.1 Athelia sp. TMB
TTTCGCGCGTGACGTCTCTTCGCCCAACAAAGAGATGTCCGAGTCCGAGTCGACCTCCATGAAGTCGTTGTCCTTGGCCATGGTCAATGTAGGGATGGGAGCGCGTCCAACGGGGCCTATTCCACCTGGGGGCGACGTTCTATACTTTCATCAATGGCCATTCCGCTCCAACTTTGTGAATCTTGATTTCCCTCGATGACTGTGAGCATCCCAAGTCTATTGGTATTGGACTTTGGGGGCCTGAGGTGTTCAAGGTATTTCATTCAAGCACTCTGAATCCCAACGTAGGCTGTCGTCGCTACTCAACTCCTAAGCTTGCAGATAGTTATTATCTTCGACCAGATGGCAGACGACCTGGAACTTCATGTGCTTAAAATATACGCGTACTTATTATCATATAGCCAGCAAAGGGATTCCGTGAATTGCAGCTGTCGGTTCCTAACTTTGTGCCCCATGATCTCTCATCATTCATGATCCACGATCTAATCGAGGAACATATCAGTATTTTCACCTCTTCACTCGCCCTTTACCTGGCGTTTCCTCTAGTTCCACAAATCGCTACAAATAATACACCCCCTACAGATACCTACTTCCAGTACTATGGCGCCCGGGACAGCTTCATACACCCACGGACATCACGAATCTGTGCTCCGTTCACATTCATGGCGCACAGCGGCCAACTCGGCAGCCTACCTGTTGCCCCATATCCAACCAGACATGAAAATACTCGACGTGGGCTGTGGTCCAGGTACCATCACCGCCGACCTGGCCGTACTCGTTCCCCGGGGGCACGTTACGGGCATCGAATACGTCCCCGGCATACTCGAAGCAGCCCGCACCACAGCCAACACCCGCGGACTGACGAACATCGACTTCGCCGTCGCCGATGCGCATGACCTGCACTTCCCCGATGCTGCCTTTGACATTGTCCACGGGCACCAGGTGCTCCAGCACTTCTCCAACCCCGTTGAGGCGCTGCGCGAGATGCGCCGAGTGGCCAAACCAGGCGGGCTTGTCGCCGTGCGGAGCATCGATTTCTCGGCAATGACATGGTACCCTGAGGTCGAAGGGCTCCGTGATTGGAGTGCGCTGCATAATGATGTCTCTCGCGCGAATGGTGGGGAGCCTGATGCTGGGCGTCGGTTACACGCGTGGGCGCACGAAGCTGGCTATGAGTGGGCGAACATTACTGTCAGCACTGATACGTGGTGCTTCCAGAATCCTGAGGATCGCGCCTGGTGGAGTGGGCTGTGGGCAGAGCGGGTGCTGTCCTCTACCTTTGCGAAGGGTGCGCTCGAAGGTGGTTACGCAACGCAGCAGCAGCTGGACGGTCTGTCACAGGCTTGGACGAATTGGGGTGCAAGAGAAGATGGATGGTTCGCAGTCTTGCATGGGGAAATACTGTGTCGTGTATGAATATGGATGATATAATGACTCTTGCACTCAGAACAACACGAAACCTTACAAATGATTTACAAATAAACATACATTAAATGTCGAGTACCCCTTATTCTGTAGAGCAAAATCTAATCCGAACCTCCTTGATTTCCTTTCTAGCTTCCATCAAGGTCGACGTGATCTTAGTTTCCAGCTCTGACATCTCCCTCACGGTTAAAGATCCTACGATGTCGGCCGTAAGGTCCACGAATACAAGAGAGCCGGCGCGTCTACCACGAATGTTGCGAACACCGAGAAGACCTTCTGATGCAGAAGATGATACCAATGGCTCCAAGATACGGGTGAACGCCTGATGCTTTTTAGGCGATATACCAGCGTCTGTAAGATCGCCAAATGCACCTGCGAACAAGCCAAAACCCTGCTGGAGGATGACGACGGAGACTAGGAGACCTTCCACAAGTAAAAATCAGTAGATATTCTATACGAGAAGTATATGCAACAGGAACCAACCTCCTATGGGATCTAAGGGCAAAGCGGGGAAGAACCACGAGCCTATAATGGCAAAGAACGCAACAATACTCGAATAGGCGTCACTTCGATGATGTATTGCATTCGCCAGCAACACGGGACTATGCTCTTCGTCCGCGACCTTCTTGGTAATTCTGTACAGCCATTCCTTTGCGATGACGCTCACAGCCGCAAACCAAGCCGCGTTGGGATCGAGCGCGTCGATGCCGTGTGAGTGCCCATGCCCGATGGCTGGCACTTGCTTCGCGGTCGCAGTTACGTTCTGGAGTACCGACTGCATGGTGCCGGGCTCGAGAGTGCTAGCCGTGTGGGCAAGAGCTTCGACAAGCAGGTGATACGAATGGAATCCAATCCCAAGGGCACCTCCGATGAGGAGGATGGAAACGGTAGTCGTTCCAAGGGTCTCAAACTTGGCGAAACCATACGGATAACGTTGTGAAGGGGATTTGCGGGAAAGTTTCCAACTAAACAAGACTACGAAATCCCCTAGAAGGTCTTCCAACACGCGCTTCGTCAGTGGTACGTGGAGGCGAACGAGCAGTTAGGCTCACCACTTAACGAGTGCCCTGCGTCTGCAAGAAGAGATGCCGAGTGCATATACCATCCAGCAGCACCCTTGGCTCCTGTCAAGGCAACATTCGAGAACAAACCTATGAGCGTGATTCGACTGCCTCGATCTCCTAACCGCAGAATGTCAGCATGATGGAATCGAGATGTCTAACGGCAACTCACCACCTCCCTGCAATGCCTCTATTATCTTCTCCTGCCCATGCCCGTGCCCGTCGTCTCCGTGCGAATGAGAATGTCCGCTGAATATAGAGTGCGAATGTGTATGGGAGTCCTCGTGTTCATGTTCATGCTCGTCATTGCGCGAAGTTGACTCGTTAGCAGATCCATTCGTGGCTTTCGAAGACTTGACACGTCGCTGAGACATGTTGGAAGGATTGTGACTAGTGAATGAGCGACTGTTCGGGTTGGTGAAAGTTAAAGAACCCATGCAAGTGATCGACAGTGTGCTAAGGTGAGTTAATTCAGAGGGTATTCTGGAGCTCGCAATTGCAGTTATGAGTGCGCGACAAGGCAGCCGCGATAACCTGTTTGCTGCAGTGGAAAGATGGGGAATGGACGTTCTTGGCCAAGAGAAGAACCGGCGGCCAATCATCAATGAAGTATGTCACCAGGGACAAGTCGTTGAAATCCCGAATAATGACACGTCTACACCGGCCAATTGGCGGATAATGCACTGCTGGCAAGTGGCTGAGGTTGGCACTAGGAGCGAAAGTATCCTTAGAGCTTGGGATTATGAGGAAATCAGATCTGTGAGGCTCCAAAGTCCCGCCGTAATGTATTGCCGCGGCGGTCCCCGCACTGGGCGGTGGCGTGACTCAGGCTTACATCGTCACATCAAGTTTTTGAACATTCAAAACATCCCTTTAATTTCGTATTTTTTCTGCACGCAAGTCTACCTCCTAAGCACCACATAACTGTCCAAGAGGCTTCAAATTGACAGTATTTCAGGCGCCATTGCGTTTGGATTATGCCTCAAGGATTTAAGTATTATGCAAAGCTATTCAAGTTGTAGTTACTCGAGTATTACCCTCTACCGTAGTTCAGTTAGAACCCATGGAGGTAAAATGATGGTTTTTTAAATAAAATAAAAAGTGTAAGGGACTCTGATATTTATGTCAAAATGTACGATGATAGCGTCTACTGGGCCTCAACAGTAATACCTTCGGCCAAGTGACATCAATGATTCACACCACCATGATGTCCTTTCATTCATCAACGCCAAGTCGCAGCCGGGATATTTATCTGTCCTATGGAGCGCCCAATATGCAGTGAGGATGGTGCTGGACGGGTGGAATGAGCGTTCCGATGATGGGAAGGATGCCGGTAGACTATAAGTAGGGGGGAAGAGCTTGAGGGCAAATATTTGATCTTGAAAATCTATTTCCTCCTAAAAATCTATATGCAAGTGGACTCACATTCGGGAATATAACAAGCGTATGGAAATTTTTTGTGCATAAACAGCCTGAACTACATTCATACTGAGATCGCCTAATGGACACACATATCGCGCAAAAGAACACGTACCTCTGAACAATAGTTGTGCAGGTCCTGTAATTCCCAAAGACAAAACACTGACAGAAAAATCAGTCTCCTTTCGGCCAGTTACAGAGTGCATAATGTTAGCTCGCCAGCAATGACTCGAGCTGCTTCTGTATGTACTTTTAGATTAAGCGAGCAGTACTTGAAATGCTTGATACATTTTTACCATCAAGAGATAGACCTCGAGTTGATAATGCGAGATCTAGTCGATTCAGAACGTCGACATTGGACATATCAATTGGTCGAAATGCCAGAATTTTCATTTCACTGCCCAAGCCCGCCAGTAGAATGATAAATTTCCAGCTACAGGGTCATTTACCGTTGGTAGTCGCGCAGATAGGACGTTCAAACGAGGGGCCAGCACACGATTCGAGCTGATTCGAGGTTGCCAGTGGATTGACGATTGCAGTAGATTGATCGTCAATTTATTGTCAGAAGTACGTAAACTAGCGAGCGATGTTCCACTGTTAGGTTTCTAGGATCTGGATACAGTCATATTCACATGAGAGCTCGAGTGAGGAAAAGAAACGCACCAAAGACGGAAGTTCAAGCAAGATCAGTATATATTTCAAATTGGCAGTTCTAGTTGTTTGTTCCCACCAAACAACGCGTCGCGTTGCTCCCTCTACAGTGACCATCGATGGCAGCACAAGACCTACGATTTTCGTCAACGTCTAGTAAAGATGGGGGTACCTTCAAACTTATCGAGCTACCGCCTGACATCTGCAAGGCCATCGAAAACGGGAATTCAGACATTGTAAGGTGAGTCATCTGAATCGCAAGGCGTGACGCACATGCTCCTTCCTTATACCCAGCTGATCCGTGGCTCATGCTAGCTTGACTATCAAAGGCAACACAGACGAGGAGGCCGTGCTATGCACATCGAACAAAACATATGCAGTTCGATCTGTGATACTATCTAATGCTGTGCTGGTCGTTACACGTCCTCGCGACTGGGACGTTGCGAGCGATGCGATCGACATCCGAGACGAATGCCATGAGATTATAGAGCTCTTACCTGCGGTTCCACGAATACACAAACTTATTGGTATGCTGCGGGGGACTGAATATGATGATGCAGAGGAGGAATTGGGGATGGACATCGACGACGCTGACAAGCCAGTAAGTCTTGTTGTTGTTTGATGTGTTTCATATGTGCTTATCTGTCTTAGAATAAACGCGGCAAAATTACTTACGCCGATGCTCAGCGAGAGATTCAAGCGAGCGAGACCGAGCTCAATGCAGCTCTCAAGGATAAACACATACTCAATCTCGGTGGTCCGAACCTTTGTTTGTACCACTGACCCTGAGCTCAATTGATTTTTCAGGCAGCCTTCGACCCATATCCCCTGGATACCTTTGCACCATTCTTGAGCTTGTTCTCAACACGCTCATCACTCTCGGCCTCTCATACAAGTCCGCACCGGCTGGCGAGCTTGTCGATGCACTGGCGGACGAGCATGAAATTTCGCGCCAGGTTTCTGAGCAGGTGATAGGCTGGTTTGGTGTCATCACGCATGGGAGGTGGAAGATGTGTGTTGACGATGTGGTGAAGGAGGTGGGGATAGGGATACTCCGAAACCACAAGGCAGCTAGGTCTTGTACTGACTTGTGGCGCCGAGGCTGACCTAATGCAACGGCAGGACGTACCGATAACTGAGGAAGCTTTCATAAAGAGATGGAGCGATGCTGTGGGAGACACATTCCAGTCAGCTGTCTCACTTGAGCTACTCTCAGTGAGCCCTGCTTCGCCAAACACCTTGCCTTCGCGCTAAAACAGATCAACAGGGCAACTACCTTTCCAACCCATCGTCGTCATTCGATCCTAGCCCCGCGCTGACATACTTCCCCGCCTCCGAACTTCCACTCGAACATCCTGCACGCTTTGCGGACCTCTTTCTCATGCGCTCGCGCTGGCGAGGCCCCGAGATCGCCCCTTTTCTCACGGATTGTGCTGTCGACAGCAAGGAGCGCGATAAGTTATTACTCAAATACGCACGAGCCACAACAGAGAACAAGGAAGTATTCTATACCGCACGCGCGAAGTACAATGGATAGATATAAATGATTATGGTCATACATGGTACATGCTCCGACCCTTCGTGCTCATGATGTCCTACCGCTTCTTCGTGGACCGAGTCTTCTTAGCCGAACCCAAATGGCTCACCGCCGTAGGCCGATACTCGTCGCCATCTTCATCGTCAGGTTTTGGCGGCGCCTTGCGCTTCCTGGTTCTCTTTGTTGCGCCCTCGAGCACATCGTCGAGTGAGACAGAGCCTGGATTCTCGATGGACGATATAAAGTGCCACAGTCTCAGCCCGATATCTCCTCTGTTGCGTACATCGGTGAAGTGTTTGCGCACGTACGTGCGCATCTCGTATATTGCCTCAGCACGCTCACTGCGCGGGAATGATTTATCCCGCATAATATACATTAGCAATCCTGGCCACAATTTTTCAGTGAAAATGTATGCGCGATTGGATTGCTTTCTCACCCGTGAACGCGAATTCGATCGGAGCCAGCCTATTTGACACTTTTTGAAAGCCTTTGTTGTAGTTTTTGTTGCCCGCAATTATCCAGAACTCGGTGAGCGCATTTTCGATATTGTCTTTGAACCCTTCTGGCGGAGGATCCTCGCGCCCTATCCACTTGGTAATCTTTGGAGCAGTGGGTAAAACATGTTCTGGCAGGCCATCGCAAAGATACACCAGGTGCGCAAGGCACTGGAATGCGCGCCCACGTTGCCAATCCCAATCCAGCAGCGTGGACAGGCCATGGTCTGAATGGACGTGCTTTTGTTCCAGTGAAGAGATCCATTTGGCCCACGGCGAGTCTATGGCTTGAAGTTTTTCTGTTATGAGGCAAGTGAGTCGGGGTCACTAAATGAAGAAGGGGAAGGCCCACCGGCTGCGACAAGCGGTACACCCATTTGTACACGCTGGAAGATATCGCGCTCAGTGCCGGGGGTAATGTCCTTGTACTCCACTGATGGTGGACATGAGCTAACCAACCATGGAAGTCTGAGATTGAGTGCTCACCGCAAGTGATAGGCTGCTTGGAGAACCATTCTTTCCATTTAGCGGGAAGCTCAAGACGAGACTTTTTGTTGGTTTCGGACATCGTAAACCAGTAACTTTTCTTTGTTGAATAGTCTCGATCTATGAAATAGTGCATTAGCGTCCAAGCGAATAGTGCAGGGGGGGAGGTAATCACGCACAGGGAATCTGAAGGACATTCAATAGCCAAACTTTAAGCCAATTCAGATAAGAGACTCACTTGCCCATCAAAAAACTTTTGTATTGATGTCAACCTCTGCTTTCCGTCCACGCACACGCGAACCTCGTCTCCATCGTCGACCTGCACAGCGAATATAATGGGTGGAATGTAGAACTGCCGGAAAATGGAGTCGATTAGGTGAATCTGCTTGATCTCTGGCCAGACGACCTCTGATTATAGGTTATGGTGCATCCCCCCTTCAAGCAATGTGATCGGAACTCACCTCGCTGGTAGTCTGGACTCAGGTCAATGGAACCCTCGTGTATCAGCCCTGCGAGTCACTTGTCAATGTTTGGAGACGATTATAGAGGGTTACACCGACATACCGTGAAGTTCACGCGCTGTGTGCGTCTTCGCTTCCGGGCGTGTGATCTGGTCTCTTATGATGAGGGTGTCATCGTCTGACTCTTCCTCTTCGACCTCAAAGTCGTCGTCGAGCTCATCTCTTTCTTCAAGATCCCGAGCCACTTCCGAGTCTGAATTGATAGTGGGCTTGATGTCCAAGTCTTCGTTCATGTCGAGGCAGAGAGGAAGTAGTGAATAGCGCCGAATGAACTGTCGCGTATTCACAAGACAGGGGTGATGTGTACACGTGCTCACATGATTGGAACGCGTTTTTTTGAGTGTTTGGTCCCGTTCCGAGTCCTTGCCTCCACTCCACTCATAAGCAGGGCTGCTTGATTCTCAAGTACTACTTGATTATGGTGGCATCTCTCTTCTAATGTGTATATCACCGTTTTCATCACAGCCACCTCCAGATGATTATATTGCTGCTGAGAAACACCAACCTCCGTTGAATGCCTCCTGATGATTAGTAGATGGCCTCGGATATTGTTGAGTGCTCCTCACTGCTGCAAGCTCGAAATGAAAGGCATCAGGCAGATTGATAGCTAATTGATCTATCTCCATTATCTCGATAAATAGTATCACAACAGCTGCAGCTCCACTGGGCGCGAGCGTCAATCAACGCATAGTTGCAAGATCACCTCGTACTCGAGTATCGCTAAAAGATATGACAAGATATAATCATTGAAGATATTTCGTGATGCTCCGAACGTTTAGAGTGTTTTATGCTGCAATAATGACTTCTCGCCACTTTTTTGCACAAGGGCGCTGGTTCGACGTCCAGTGGATTATCTGATGACGGATGCAAACCCACGTTTCAATTATTTCGTATAAATTCTATTCCCACAGCCAAGGCCCAGGGAAAGAAAAATTTACACGCACGCAAAGAGTGAAATAAAAGCAAATCATAGAGCAAAAGGCAAGGCGATAGCGCAGAAAGCTATACAAAATCGAGGAAGTGAAACTGCAGAAATTTATACGGGTGATGGTACAGGTTATAGAACATACAACAAAGGGGTACATTGACAAGACAAGAAAGCAAAGTAGTCGGTGTTGAACTCGATCTTCGTATAAATACTTACAATCATAACAAAAAGAACGCTCCGGTGCCGACAGTGTATAGCGGTTCGGTAGAGGTGTCAAACTCGGTGAAGGATGGCACATGATGGCTTGTGGCTGAAAGGGGCAGATGTTGAGAGTTAGATACCCGAAAAAGATGTCTGGGAGTCGGGCTTACTTTATCATGAGCCTCGAAAGGAGTGGCACGGGGAGAACTTAGACAATGACGCAGAGCCCTCCAGCGCCGCCGCCGCCGCCATGTTCTTCGTCGACGGGTGCTTCTTTTTGGTCCCGGACGACATCGTCAGTTTCTGCGGAGCCAAAGATAGCGAGAGCGATGACATCGAAGGCGTCCATTTCAGCAAGGATGGGTGATTCGAAAATGAAAAGACGTAAGGATGAAAAATAGGTGGGTGGAGAACTGCTGGTGCAGGAAGAGTTTGAGCAGAGGTTTTTCGAGGTTATGGGACTACTTCTTGACCTTTATACCCTCAACCGAGAATCCGCAAGTTGGTGCCGCTTCCGAGCCAGATGACGAAGTCTCTTCAACTTCACACAGGAGCACATAAGGGCAATATGGATGGTCCTTTGGCAGTGAACGTGACGCCACGGAAATGCACAAGCACGAGTTCCGCAGACAAGGGCGCTCAATATCAATTGTGAAGGGAAGGGAAGACAAAAAGGTGAATACCATGGACGTACATTGCAGTGGGCACACCGGCAGAGCTGACCAGCGGTGATTTGAGCTATGGCTGAGAAGAAGATATCAGGATGTCTTTGATTTTGATTTTTGAAGAGAGCGTACCGACGACTGAATATAACACCAAACAACCCAAACTTGGCCTAAGCGACACGAAACTTCATCGTTAAGCATAGTGTGCGAGAGCTCTGCCTGTCTTACCATCAATTCATTCTACAAAAACAGGCAGTGCAGTGCGCACGCAGCCAATCGCCTCATCCTAGATGGAAATGGAAGTATGCATGCTCACGGGGCACAGTCTTCAAGGGACCCACAATTTTCAGCTGAAACAAACCTTGACGGCGTAACTGTTTTTAAAGATAAGATATGAATTCACTTGGCGATTGCAAATTCAGTGGGCCCCCATGATGTTCGGCGCCATGTCATGTGGAATGAGGCTACCCAAGCCCTGGCGCCCAAGATAAATGCATAGCGGCTTTCAAACAATAACAGCAGGAGGATAATATGTACGCTCTAGTGTCAACCGTGCTCATCGCGTTTCGAACGAGTCCGATGGTCGTGGTTCGCGCGTGATCGGCCTTCCCTCCTTGTCGACTCAAGTTTGAGATTCGATTTGGCTTTTGACTAGCAGATCGAGAGGGGCCAGAAGCGGTGCTGTAGCAGAATAGACGGATCATTTGCCTGAGGGAGCCGAGATCTAAAAGGGAGCAGAAATCAAGGACCTATTGGCCTGCCAATGTACCTAGTCACAGTAAGGGAACAAAGGCTTGAAAGCACATAAGCGCCCGTCTTACTGGCGTCTATAGCTAGCGCCAGCGTAAATAAGCGTAAACAACGCGTCCTCCTTGCAAGCCGGAACATGGAGCCTCCGAGCATGCTTAGAACTGCATATAAAATCGAGCGCAGTAGTTTGTCGGTCCCGATTCATTTTTCTCAGCCCGTACAAATGGGTATTTCCTGACTGTCTATATCTACCAGCCCTGTCGGGCGGTTAAGAATTCGGATGCACCGCCGTAACAGTTCGCAGAAATAGCGAGACTCAGAGCAGCTCCGATGACGACGACGTCAAGCCCTCTGAATTCCTTCGGATGCGTGCCCCTTTTACGTTGTGACAGTCGTAGCCTGTAGAGCCGAGTTCATAAAATACTCACATGAGCCACACATCGTCAAGATGTCAACCTATTGATCATGAATCTTCCAGGCCCTGCTCGAGCATGATGCACGTGCTCGAAGTAGCCATTGAATTCCCAAACAAATATATGCACCCTCGATCCCCGGTCCCAGACTTTCGATGCAGCCTGGATGCAGCCGCGAATTCTGTCGGTCTTTTTGCGTGGACTGGACATTGCGAAGTGCTTATATACGCCATTTGTCGTCGTCTTAGCCACCACAGCCGTCGCCCTGGACTGTGCTCCATGTTGGAGACACGGTTCTGATCTTGGAATATTAGCTATTGCATGATCTCGAACAAGAATTGATCATAGATGGCCTTGAAGCAATTTGAGCATCTGCGACGATCCCGGAGTAGGATCTCGAAAGTCGGTAGTTTGCCACCGGGATGGGACGCACGATTCTAATAACAAGGAAGGTAGCTCGGGTCAGCAGCCAGCCAGTATGATAGCCCAAATCTACTTCGGCACAGTGTGGTCTGGTCTGAGATCTGAGGCGCAAGGGCATTTACAATTTTTAAAATTGGCATCGTGTTTTCGCGGTGGCGCTTTGGTGGCGCTCAATCAGTATGTTACACATTGTCCTCAACCCTCGCATTTCCTTATCCAGGCAAATCTTGTGTATGTGTATAGGACTGGCGGTTTTTTGAAGTGCTAAAAGATACAACTTCGCTGATTGGCTCGGATTCGGACCGGGTATCTGATAGGAAGAAATATGCACTTGGAAGGCGGTTTGTTGTTTGCAGAGGATTGGCGCCGGCAACCTAGACTACGGTTGGGTGTGGGTGGGCAAAAATTTCCGTTCGATAAAGGTGTTCCCGCGGGCTTTGAGGAGGGCTGCCGAACGGCGAGACCCAGGCCTGGCTTGGCCTGGCTTGTAGTAGATTTAGCTCAACGTGGGAACGAACAATTGCAGTGACCCCATCAGTGAGTGAGTGGATGCGTCCAGCCTGTGCTGGATGGAGATACGACCTCGTACGGCCTATACGACTTTCGACGTAATAGCATGAGAGACGAAGCAATTGCTCCTGAGAGTCGAGTTA
>JACXVL010000294.1:0-83223 GCA_014898675.1 Athelia sp. TMB
ATTATATATTTCCTGGCGGCCCCAGCCCCACCTGCCGAAATTACGGTGCGGCGCTGTGTACGGATGAGCCTACAAGCCGCCAGTAGGCCCGGAAATATGTTCCGGGAGCGTTTTGCATAACGGGTGGTAATTACCATATGGTAACTTACTGTAAATCTGGGTGCGTTAATAGAAATTCATGGATGTTAATTACCAGGGGTTTTGTATTATGCCCTGCATGTACTGGTGCGGGTCTCCAGCAGTCGCTTTCATAGTGACCTTCTCTTTTGCAGTTGCGGCATTTGCCCTTTTTCGTGGACTTCCCATCTGCTGGCTTGCCCCTCGCCTTTCCTGGCTTTGATGATGTATTCGAGGCATATAGTGCCGATTCTCCCGGACCGCCAGCGGCGTCACGAGCTCGAAAGTCGACCTCCTCGTTTATAAACTTGATGAGGTCGTTCGGCTTGACCTTGGTGCCAGCCATTTTCGCGGCCGCACTGACGTTCGAGAGGAGCTGGCGATACGAAGGTGGAAGTGATCCCATAATCATGGTGGCGAAGTCGTCATCGGGGACAGTGATGCTAAGCCCGAACAGTTCGTTTCGGGCACTGACCATGGCAACCAGGTGAGCTTTGATATCTCCCGACTCGGTGCACCGCATGTTCTGAAGCCTGGCCTTAGCGTCGACCATGAACATTTGGCTCTTGTCGGTCGCATCTGCCTTCACAGTGGCCCACATCACGGCGGCAGTGGCCAGACCCTGGATGGTTGCGCTAAGTCGCGGACTGACACTGTTTGTGATGATGTGTCGCGCCGAGTACTCCTTTGTCCAGTATGCGTCAATCAGCACATTACGAGCTTCGATTTCGGCATCCGTTGCTGGAGTTCCGGAGACAGTCCCTACGACAGCAGGGATAGCTTGGGCTGTTGGTGTTGCTGCGACCGCGGCCTGGGCACCTGTGACCACGACCTTTGACATGATGACTCCACCGACTTCCTCATACGCTTTCGGTTCAACCACCAAACCATCGAGGTACCTAATTAATCCCTTCGAGCCCATGGCATTCCTTGCCTTCGACTCATAATCGATCCAGTTCGAGCCGTCGTCTGCGAGCTTCGGAATACTGATCGTAGTGCTGGTGGATATAGATACATTGGACATGGTTTCGGGGCTCATAACCTATTGGAATAGGATTATGGCTGAACGGAGATTGCGACGGGTTTACGGAGTTCAAGTTCGGGCTGTATGAACAATGTATGATCTCAGTCTTGTATGCAAGTCTGTATAATTGAGTTATGTACCTGTATGAACAATGTATGCTACAGGACATATAAGCAAGTTTTAATAGTAATAATAATGAACGTTACTCACATCTCAGTCTTGTATTCAAGTCTGAGATGCGAGTCTGCGAAATGTGAAAATAAGTATTGCCTAAACGAGAACAAACAAAGATCGTCGTTGTGCCACCGCGGAGCTTGTAAATAATCCAACATGAAGATCAATGGAATAAAGCAGAACGGCCGCCCTTGGCTATCATTTCGCGAGGCAGCAAAGGCCTTCAAAGTCGACAGAACCACATTAGCGAGGCGATTCAGTGGAGGGAAGAACAGGCAAGATGCTCACATAGCTCAGAAGGCATTGAGCGAGGGTGCAGAGGCCGCACTCATTGAATGGATTTCCGAGCAGGGGCGACGTGGAATACCACTGCATGCTTCCGCAGTTGCTCAACATGCTTCGGCCATCTCGGGGACCAAAGTTGGCGAGAATTGGGTTGCCCGCTTCCGTACTCGTCATCCCGAGGTGAAGGCTAAGTGGACGACTGGCCTTGAGAAATGTCGTGCCCAAGCCTTGAACCCGGCAGCAGTATCTGGCTTCTATGATGTGCTGCATGAGCTTGTCGAGGAGTACAGCATTCCCGAGGAGAACATCTACAATATGGATGAGAAGGGTATTCAGTTGGGCATTGGGAAGAAGGTACGAGCCTTGGTCGACTGGAAACCTGTTGGGTTCTCCAACAGGAAACACTCAGAACCGAAGGGAGACCAAGACAGAGAGAGAGAGAATGAGAAATCGAACTAGAAAGAAACGAGACGAGTGTATGGGATTTCAAATGTGTGAATACAATGGGGGGAAGATATGGTTCGAGAGCAAGAGCTAGAGAATCCGAGAACCGAATCCGATGTCAGTATTCAGAATGTGTGTTGCCTAAAGCGTCAGATTGTGGCCTTGCGCGTCCGCACGTGAGTATTTGTGTATGTTCATCTGTTCTGCGTAAGCACCATGCTTACATCGACCGGGATCAGAAGGTGGTGCACCAGGTTGAGGACGGCAATCGAGAACTCGTCACTGTCATCGAATGTGTGTCAGCCGATGGAACCTCTATTCCGCCCTCTGTTGTCTACCAGGGTGCTCGTCGTGACTTGGAATGGGGCCGCGATAACCCATGTGGGGCTAGGTGAGCCATAAATCTATGAATCATAATGAGCAGTGCTGATTGGTGTATAGCATCTCACACTCACCAAAAGGCTGGACCGACCAGGAGCTTGGCTCTGCATGGCTCGAGCACGACTTCGAGCCTGCCACATCAGCTAAGAATACAAGTGGTGGTTATCGTCTGTTGATATTGGATGGCCACAATTCACACACAACGTACCGGTTCTGCAACTTCGCAAAGAAACACAAGATCATTATCTTGTGTCTCCCGTCACACACTACCCACTGTCTTCAGCCTTGTGATGTTGGCGTATTCGGGCCTCTCAACTCTACATGGAAGTCGGAAGTCAATTCAGCGTCATCAGACTGGACAGCAATTCGTAAACACAACTTACTCTCGTTCTATTCTCGTGCTCGCGAGAAGGCATTCACCCCAGGTACAATCAAGAGCGCATTTCGAAAAACGGGCATCTGGCCATTTAATCGCAATGCGATTCCACTGAGTGCGTACAGTCCCGCACTCAATACGACGACGCAAGCAGCTCAGCCTGTTCCCCCGCAAATCCCCGTGATTGTGGATGTTGTGCTCACACCGACTCCGTCATCCTCATCTGACCCCATATCCGACCCTCCTCTGTCCTCAGCGACCTCCGCTTCAAGATCCCAGTCAACATCAGCTATGTCACTGTCATCATCTACGTCACCCTCAGCTGCTTCATCTTCGACTCTATCATCTGCCTCCCGCACAAGTAATGACCCATCACATAACACTGGCACCACACCACCAGGCCTGCAGGGTGCCGACAGAGTCACCGACTCCACAACCGAGCCCTCCGTGACCACAGTCACGGATACAGACAGCACTGACCAAGAGAATGAAGTCAAGTTCATCCTCAAGGAGGTCCCGAAGCCCCTCTCGGAGCTGGCATCTCGTGCAGCCTTGGCAGCTCAAAATCTTCACTTGCGATATTTGCTCGACAGAGCATGCTTCCAGATGGAAAAGGACTACGCTATCAAAGTCCTCATGGACAAGGAGAATGGGAGACTGCGGAAAAAGTTATTTGATAAGTCGGCAAAGAAGGGCAAAAAGACCACAGGATACGCACGTCATATGACCTCGGATGAGGTCTTGGATGCCTTGGCGCGAGAGGAATGGGCTTCGGCAATGAAGGAAGTCTTCAAGGAGCGAGTGTGGCGGCTGCGGAAGCAGGCATACGAGAGATATTGCCGAGATATGGTTGCGCAGGAGAAAGCCAAATTGAAGGAAGTCGAGCGGGTGCGCAAGGATGGAGAGAGGGAAGAGGAGAGGAGACTGAAGGACTTGGAGAAGGTTCAGGCTCAGGAGGCTCGCAAACGCGAGAGCAATCGAAAGAAAGCTATGCGAGACGAAGCTAAGCGACGGAAGGCAGCTGATATGGCAGCAGAGCGAGAGAAGAGGGCTGGCGCAGCAAAGCTGAAGAGAAGTGCAGGGAGGAGGGATAAAGCTAAGGGGATTGCGATTGCGCGGGCAGTTGCAGATGAGAATGATGAACTATTGGATATGGAGAGGGACAAACCTGGGCTGCAAACCCCTGCCCCGACGACCCCATCCACACCCGCACCAGATTCCATACCAGCTCCACCTCGGCCACGGCCACGGCCTCGACCCCGACTCCCTCGAAGGGCAGAACAAATTGTCACTCCAGAGGCGGCTGTGGGGTCATCTGATGGGGGGAGGGTCAGCACCGGCAGTGATCAAGCTGGTGATCTGCCCTTACCTGTGCCAACTGTGTCTCAGAGCGAAGCTGAGCTTCATCCAATGGTGCCAGATGTGGTTGATGTTGCGCCGGTGCGCAGGTCGGGGCGAAATGGGGGTCATGGGCGATGAAGTCGTCGCCGTGGGTGATGAAAACGAGGCGTGGCACCGAGATTATGTAAATGGCTCACATCGGTGCCGGTGGCAGAATCAGAGTTCTACTCACTAAAATATTCGTAGCAGTATTTTCCAATTCCAAACATTTTCTTCTCCATCGTTAATCGGTCCCCAAAGGATCTCTAGAGGGCATCCAGGTGGATTGAGGGTGATCCATGAATTCTGCATTTTGCAATACCGATTTTACGCCAGCCTGGCTCAGTTCCTGATCGGGCACAGTAACTGTAAGACAGATTTTCCAAATTCAAAAAACTGAGCTTTCTAGAGTGTGTACCCCTACCAGTTCTCAGCCATTTTTCAATATATGAGAAATTTGTCTTACAGTTACACAGACCCTAGTATACAATGGAGTATCCTTGCTTCAGTTTTTTTTTCTCGAGCCAGTTGAAGTCGGAATCGCGCCCAACGCAAAGGATTCATTGGCGGCAGTAAAAGGTGCCGAGACGCTGGTCGCGTCCTCATCGCAGCTGTCGCGTCGTGATTGCATGTACAATCTCCCTCTTAGCTTCGCATCAGCACTCCATCAACTCTCTCCGCCAACTTCTATGACCTATGGGATCAAAAAATCGTCATCAGATTGCTAAAAAGTCTCAGTCCAAGAGTGGAAACAGTGCAAAACTAAGTAAACTTGCCCTAGGTCGCCAATCACGTCATGACCCAGAGTAAGCATCAGAAACCATTAGATAAGATGTAGAAGCAGTTTGTGGACACTGAGAAGGGTTGTGTTGACGAAAAGATGTGGTCGCGAGAGGAAAGACACCAGATTTGGCGCGTGCACGCGTCGATTGTGTTTGGTGCCGCGGCAAACCCATTTGCGAGAATCAAGCTCCCGCGTTTCGTCAACTGTTGCGCCCATTGCTTGGTTCTTTTTTTGACGTGTTTATATAGATATCAAATATGCAATAGGAATTATCCAGATTTTAAGAGCGCAAATTGCGCTCGTGTGGAGGCTACATACACTGAGCATCTCTTGGGCCTACAGCACTAGTAATGTATGCCAATCCGCGAGCTCGATTCTTGCCCGCCGGTCACAACACAAAAACCGTGTATGTATTAGTATATAACACTCACTTCTCCCTCCTAGAATATATATTACTAGCAGAGACCCGTGCTTCGCTACGGGAGCTTTCGGATCGAATTTTGTATCTCAGAAGTCAAACGGTTTGATGAGAAAGCATGCAAGAGAATAAAATGGCTTAAGTGCCTATAAGTATTTAGAGGTAAATCAAAAGTAAATTGGAGTACATCAAGCCACAGGTCGGGGGCCTGGTGAGATGTAATTGATCAATTACAACTTCACAATGGCCACTTGCGCCGCCGCCCCTTCGGGCGTCGGCGTCGTGGCCCCAGCACAATGGGGAGAGATTTCAGCCTCAGACAGTTGAAGTGAGCTCTCGTGCAAAAAAGTGTGAAGTTTAAGACACGCACACTGCCAGCCCATTGAAATGCAGGTGCCGATTTTGTATAGCTATTGCATAACCTGGCGGATCATGGTTTATGCTACCAATCCGCGATATAATCTGCACAGGCATCTGCGGCGATTGGCTGAGAAATGCTTCCTATTCCATAGCAAACTTGTCGCCGAGGGGGGGAGACTGCGCTTGTTCCCAGGTCGTACCAGGGATTAGTCTCTCCAGACATCGTACAAATAACCAGGGATGTGATGTTGCCACCTATAGTAGTAAAATTTAAATTGTATATGACCCGTGCAAAAACTGGCATTTAATAAAGTAGTATCGCGCGTAGGACAGAAATGCTGACAGCTGGTATGTTGTCGTGCAGTCGCTCCCAGCACGTCGCAAAGTCAACGCGAAGTTCGAACGCACAGCAGTAGGCTAGGAGTTTCGGAAAGTCGGAGACCGGAGGCCACGTTGTTTGACTCTTTATCCCACGTGGCATAAAGACCGTACTCCTTTGTATTATAGATACGCACAGAGAAAAGTGATAGAATCCGAATACACCGCGGTGTCGCGTGTTGCCACTTGTTAGCAGGGGATAAACAAGTGCAAATAGTGACGCCGCGCGGACCGCGATTGCCCACCACCACGTATACTGCGGTATAGGCATGCCCTGGGTGGAGCGGTGACGCAGTGACGTCGGTGAGTAATAACGGGCTGCTCATTGGTGCTCACTGACTGGCCGCACGGCTTCAGCGCTTCAGCGCCGAAACAGGTCACCACTCGTCTGCATTGTCAATATGTATACTAAAGCTCATAATATGACATTGAACTCGATTTATGCACCCCTTCTTGTGCTCCACCACTCGCTGAAGTCGCCCATTGCTCACCAGACTCGGCCAATTCATCTACTAACAAATTCAGCAGGCAGCTCTCTGTGACCTGTGTCGCTTCGAGAGACTGCTCATCGACACTATGGCTAAGCATCTGGTTGTCTGATCCGCAACTGTGCTATCCATGACTCGCGGCCTTCGAAAAAATGCAAATAATTACATCGCAAAATACAAGATATTACAGGTCCGCTCCGCCCCTCGGCCGAAATCGTTCGAGTTCAAAGTCCAGCTCCAGCCACCTTCGCGTCCGCCTTGCAAGACACCCAATCCGATCCATGCACAAAGTCGGCGAGGTCGAGTTCTGTCAGGCTGGGAGCCACGACGGCCACGTTGCTCGGCCACACCAGCCCCTGCCGATTCCATGGAGGAACCCAGAGCAGCAGCTGACCGGAAGCTGTCACGATCCAGCCGTTCTCCAGTTTGCAATTGTGTCTGAACTTGACGGAGCCATCACTGTCGGCACTATGCCACCATTCAGCACAAGGCCAATGATCTTATGTTATTTCTGATACGTACCTGGCTTCCATCTTGGCGACGTCCCAGATCCTAATGGTGTTGTCGTAAGAGGCCGAGGCGATGCGCGTCCCGTCAGGCGAGTACGCCACAGACTTGACAAAACCACTGTGCACTTTGATTGGTGCTCCCGCCGGCTCCATTGTCTCTGCATTCCACATTTGCACTGTCTGGTCCCGAGAGCCTGACACGATGTTCTTCCCATCGGGCGAGAAAGCGACGGACTCGATCATCTCATCGTGCACGAGTAAAGGCGATCCGATGGCCTCGCCACTCCGCGTCCAATAGGCGAAGTGTGTTGTCCCAAGATCCCGAAACTATGCGCGTCCCGTCTAACGAGTACGCGACGCAAGTCACAGTGCCTGCGTGCTCACTGAGGACCCTGACTTGTTCACCGGTCTTGATGCTCCATATCCGAAGTGTCGCGTCATCACCTCCTGAGGCGACGTGCGCCCCATCGGGTGAATATGCAACACACCACACTCGTTTGTTGTGATCGTGTCTGAATGGCTCGCCCAAAGCTTCGCCGCTCTCTGCGTCCCATGTCCGAACCGTCCCGTCAAAGGAGCCGGAGACGATGTGCGACCCGTCGGGGGAGTATGCAACGGAGAAAACCTCCTTGGTGTGGCCTTCCAGTGCGCTGACTGCCTCGCCGGTAAGAGCATCCCACACTTGCATGGTGCCGTCCGCACAGCCCGAGACGATGCGTGTCCCGTCTGGCGAGAATGAGAGACCATAGAGCGCACGGCGGTGCCCCGCAATCGGCATGGGCCTCGGCTGTCCGGTATTCACATCCCACGTCTGAATTTTGCCTTCGGGACTGCCCGAGACGATGCTCGCCCCGTCCAGCGAGTAAGCCATCGACAAGAAAGCGCCCGAGGATCCCTGCAATGCCGCTCCTGCCGCTTCGAATCCCACCACTTCTGCATCCCATACTTGGACTGTGCCATCCGATGAGCCAGAGACAATGTGCGTGCCGTCTGGCGAGTATGCGACGGAGAGGACCCAGCTGGCATGCCCTTCCAATGGCGCTCCCGCTGGCTTCCCTGCCTTTACATCCCACACACGAATTGTCTTGTCGAGGGAGGCGGAAACAAGGTGCGCTCCGTCCGGAGAGAATGCCACAGACACTACGGAACCGGTGTGCCCTTCGAGCACCCGCGCTTCCTGTCTGGTCTCCGCGTCCCAGAGGCGGATCGTTTTGTCATCTGAGCATGATGCAATGAGCGCCCCATCTGGCGAGCACACGACACAATTGACTTGGCCGCTATGTCCTTCGAGCGGCGCTCCCACGGCCTCACCAGTCTCGACATCCCACATACTGAGTGTTGTGCCTTGGCCAACGCTAGAAACGATATGTGATCCGTCACGCGAGTATACAACAGCCATCCCTTCCATTGCCTTCTCTGCGGCCTCGCCAGTCTCCAGATCCCACACGCGAACAGTACCGTTGAGGCAGCCTGAGACAATGTAGTGTCCGTCCGGGGAATAAGCAACACACTGGACATTGTCACCGTGCTTGAACGGCGGTCGCACCGTTTCGCCAGCCTCCGAGTCCCACACACGTACCGTGCCATCCTCGGATCCCGACACGATATGGTGTCCGCTCGGCGAGTACGCAATAGACCTGATGGCCGCAGTGTGTCCTCTGAATGGGGCCCCCACTGCTTCACCCGTCTCTGTGTCCCGCACCCAAATGGTCCTGTCGGCAGATGCCGAGGCAATCCTCTTTCCGTCCGGCGAATATGCGACGGCCCAGACAGCATTGGTGTGCCCTTCGAATGTCTTGAGCATCGCTGACCACCGATCCAACTTTCCCGCTTTCAAGTGCGCGGTGGATGGGTATTGCGGAAGATATGTCTTCGATACGAGAGACTCGGTTGGTGCGAATGGCAGAGCCGATAGGTAGATATGGGGGACGCTTTGGGCGATAGGCGCTGCAAATGTTTCCACAAATCGAATCATATCTTTCACGAATGCGGAGAAGATCGCATCGTGGTCCTAAAAGTCGAAGCTCAGCAAGTATTTGCGGTTTAAGAAAGACTGTATACCTGCACCCATGCGCGAATCGAAACGAATAGCTTGGATGTCGCGCTTATCTGCTTGAGTAGGCTGAGTACTTCGAGCCAGTGGAGGAAGTGCTCCTTCAAGAGCGCTTTAAGGACTTCCAGTACCGCCAGGTCGTACGGGATATGCTGCAGATGCTGTCCGAGAAAACGTGAGGCATATCCTAGCACAGGTACGATGTGCTTTGTCACACGATCGGCCAGATCGGCCAGAACTGTGTTCGGGGTGTAGGAAGAGGATAGTTCGCATATATTAAATCTCAGTCCAGTGCTCAGAATCCGCAGGCATGGCCTGGCGAAGTATTGATCGTAATGCGCCGGGTCAATGAAGTAGACCAAGCTTCGGGCCTCGTCGGTTAAAAAATCAAAGAATGATGTATGGCGAGCGGTGATTGGGCTGTCATCGCCGACGCCGTTCAGTAATGAGCCTAGGGGTGCCAGAGCTGATTCGAAATCTATCTTGTCGCCCTCTTCGCAGCACAATTCCAAAAAACTACTCTTTGAGAGCGGCTCTTTTGCCGCCAAGATGCAACCAATAGCGCGCTTGAAACAAATTATGGCCGGAGTGTCTCGCTCCGGGAACTTTCGGCAAAGGATCAATCTGTATAGGTTGTCCAGACTACCCCCCGCCTCGAGTACCTCAGTGATGAGTCCCGCGGCATAACCAACACTGTGTTCCTCTGCTTCTAGTATGGCTCGGCAAGTGGTGGCGGCCCACTGGAAGCTATGTTTTGAGCCGGTGACAAGCATTCCAACCCAATGCTCCCTGTCCAGCAGCGCCGTGTCAAGAGCCTCACTGATGGGAGCAAGTTGATCCTCTATAAACGCAGCGATATCCAAGTCAATAGTCGCCGGATCTATGGTTTCCAGACTGGTGTACCGAGTATGTGGGCGTGGGACGGAGAATGCTTTGACGATGTCGGTTTCAGGGCGAGCTGTCACAAGAACACGGAAGTTTCGTGGGAGAGCGGAGGCCTTTTGAGACAGCACTTGGAGGAGAGATCTGCGAGCGGTCGCGTCTCCACTCTCATCCAGCGCATCCACGATGATCACGACAGGCCCAGCGATTGCGAGGGATTTCGCTGGCCCTAGTATAACGCTCTCCATCTGCGTTTCGGGTGTCTCACTTGTGGCCCGCGCAAAATCCACGGTTACCAAGTGTCGAAGCGCCGACCTCCAAAGTGGATCGAGGTCTGCGATGTTTCGAGAGACGGTGCTCAAAAGATTGCCCGGATGACGATTTTTGTCTCCCCTAATGAATGAAACGTACGAACCCAGTCTTCTGACTTGATGGTATCGCACAGCGAGGGTGTTCATGAGGGCGGATTTTCCAAACCCAGGAGCGCCCGTCAGGACCCAAAGACGAGGCACATCGTCCCCGTCTTGTTCGTTGATCCATCGGTGGAACTCATTTAAAACAGATTCACGAGTGCCTTGAAGACAAGCCTTGTCTTCGCGGAAATGAGCGCCTCTGGCATAAGGGATGTTGGAGAGGACCTGGATTATACCTACGACGGGATGAGCCTCACGTTGCGTGATGGGACCAAGGCGCGCTTACCGTCGCTTTCGATATTCTCGATCTTCTTCAAGCAGCGAAGAAGCGTTATATCGATCTCAATAGCCTGGTAGTGCGTGAACCATTCTTTGAGCTCCTTAAACTTTGCCTCATATTGCTGGATTTTTGACATCACCCCTGCCTGGGCGGTGCTGACCATTCTCTTGCCTACATACCGTTTATGAGCTGGCGAAAATGACAGCTAGTTGGCAACTTACGGAACTTATCGTCAACACTGTAGTCGCGAATGAAATAGGTGCATTCCAACGTCATGGCACTTAGATCCGCAAGGATCTTGGGATGATTTTCCATCGTGCTTGTAAGCTCGGCGGCCAGAATAAAAGAGTACACGTCGTCAATGGTATCTATAAGTTGAACGACGGCTCTGTCTCGTTTTTGCTGAGCAACGATTACCTATTGGCGCGACATCAATGAACATCTCTCTAGTTGCGAAATTCCAGTCATCAAACCTTGGCTACAGCCGATAATACAAAGCATGCCGTCTGCACGTAAGGGTGTATCTAGTGGCGGGAGATCAGCACGCAGGACTCGGGATTATGATCAAGAGTCTTACCTCGGATAATCCATCAGCTACCTTCGCAAAAAGCTCCAGTTTGTCCACAACCGAGCCCCAGACATCCACAAAATTTTGGGCGGAATCCAATGTTGCATTGCTTATACTAGAAGCCGTCTTTACCGCCCCGAGTGTTGTTGATAAGCCCTTTAGTCGATCCACACCTATTCGCGCTTGGATGGAAGCCTCTGCTTGTTGAATACGGGCAATGTCTGCGTCTTGCGAGACAGATGACAGCGTGAAGGAGATGACCGGTTGGGACCCACCGGCCTTGTCGGTATTCTGAAGCTTGAGATAGACTACAACGAGGGGTCTGGTTAAGAGGTGAGTCAAAATCACAAGGCAAATTGTACCAGTAGAGCTCTCTCCGATAGGCGCCTGTATTTCCATCTTCGCCCCCCCAATTTCTTTTGTGGCAAACAACACGCGATGCTGAAAAAGCTGGAAATGAAGGCTAGATGGGATTGGAGTCCCGCTGAAAGCCTTTCATGAGAATACAGATGACGCCAGGTCAAAACGATACCTACAACGAAAACAGATCATCCCATGAAACGTCAGCATACCCTTTGATGGGCTTTGTCGAAAAAGCCTTTCCGCCGTCGAGAGAAATCTTGATGTAGAACGGCTTCTTCCACCAAGACCTCCTGGAAATCTCGCTACACTTTAGACCTACGCGACCGTTAGATCTTTGATCTCGTCTGATCTAAGTCATTAATTGACACGTACCAGAAATTTTGGCCTTGACGATCGCTGCTGTGCTGGCCTCGCTACATGCAATTCAGTCAACAGCGTCGCCAGAGCCGCAAATTTTGCTCACGATTTTTCTGGATCTATTTCGCAATCCATTTCCAACGCTTGAAGATGATCGATGGCAAGACCCAAGGTAGACGCCCAGCGCGGAACCTCAAGGTCTCAGCGGCTGTAAGCGCTCTGTCTCCGAAACCCTGTCGAGATGTCACTGTTCGGGGATCGAGGTAATGCAAAGACGCGTGCTGTTAATATCAAGTCGCCGGAGTCACATGAGGGATATGTTCGCTGATAGCCAGAACTCCAGCCATCGCGAAATTTGAAGTGCATAACGGAAAACTAAATGTGTCAGTGCATTCGCTTATTGGGCTGAGGTAGAGCGTCGGGAATCAGGCGCGTGGTTGTACAGAAGACAGAGAATTCGAATGTATTGTTGCGTTGTCTGTTGCGATGACTGGCTTGAAAAGACCCTCCGGTTTCAGTATACGTAGGTGTGGAGTTGTGTCCCAGACTCAAGTCGTGAACCGTCTTTTGGGCATAAACGATACATAAGCTTTCTTGTGACCTCAGTACTGGCCCGTATTCACGTTTTTAATCTTCCCGCCATCATTATAGATCATAGACACTACCGAAGCACGTCAGCGACCGGTATTGCTAGTTTGTAGCCGGGGGAGAGCGCAGAGCAGCCATGATCAGCTGTCAACATAATGAACCACAGAGAATGAGCACAGGGTAGAGGATCATAGGACAAAAATAGGTAAATCGTAAGCTTAGGTGGAAGATGGTGGAGGTGGAAGGAGAGCAACAGCGGACGGAGAGCCGGACCGACTCGAATTTCGAGCGTAAACTGGGCGCACAAGAGGGCACAAAGTATCCCGCGCCACAATCACGGACCCCATCAAACCAGACCCAGGGGCTTCCCCGAAAAGGAGTATCGGGCGGCGGCAACGCGTCGTCGCCGCCATCGTTCCCGCCGTTTGCATTCGATGATCATAACACATCACTGCGTGTATTAGTACATAGTCACCTTTCATCCCACCGTTCTACCCCGTTTCTGACTTGTTCTATGTATTATTTTAATAGTACAGTATACTTCGTTTCTTATAAAATAGTCTATGCCAGTACTAGGAGAGGCTGGCTTGGATTCACTATGACGGATATTCCTTACAAGTGCTTTCAGAATGCATGATAGGAATAGGCCTTGCATTATGTGGTATGTACATGAATATTTACAATGGCAGCACCGAGCAAGATCACTGTTCAGTAAATTGCTATGGGCTGAGAAGGGGGTAGTGGGAAAGCTGGGGCGCCTTGGAGAGAATGAACAATGTATTGCTAGCTACCTACACTGTATCTGTAAGCTAGTTGTTGAGCGGGGGATGGAAACCCGCCCGTCCAACCCCAGGGCTAAACACCATCCTAACCACCCATCCCTAAAGCTCTAGGAGAAGACCTAACAGATATCTGTCAAGACGAAGGTGGATAGCATAGATATGAGCGCATCTGACCGCGCAGAGGGGGAGAAGACTCAAGAGAGGAGGAAGGGGTGGTGGGGTGGTGGTGGTGGTGGTGGTGGTGGTGGTGAGCGAAGGAAAATGGCAACGCGACGTCGCCGCCGATCGCATTTACCCCGAAGCTCCTTTTCGGGGAAGCCCCTGGGTCTGGTTTGATGGGGTCCGTGATTGTGGCGCGGGATACTTTGTGCCCTCTTGTGCGCCCGTAAACTGTTGTGCCACGTGGATTGCGCCACAAGCGCGCGGCCTCGGTCACGGTTTGAACACGTCGTCCACGCGCACGATCGAGTTTCGGATCCCTTCGTATTTTACAGCTCTCTACATGCGCGGCCCGATTTTTATGGACATATGACGTCCTCTCCCAAATGGAACGGGACTGTAGCATTTGGACTACAGAAAGATTCGGGGATCTCAGATCTCAGCGCTCAGCTCCATAGCGGATCGACTCGCAAGACCCATCCTGCACCTGCCAGACGCGTGTCTCAAGAGCCTACCTGGACTCAAGATCACGACCGACTCGTCACTACGCCATCTAGTGTGAAAAACAGCCAGCTTCACTCCCAAATAACCACCGGCCGCCCTCGACACCCATCCTGCGCCTCACCAACCGCAGTCTCCTCGTGCACGGCGCCCCACTGCACATACTGCCATTCTTGCGCATAGAACAACCCATATATTTGTCCGCGCCACGATTTCACTCTCTGCGAACACTGCGTGGTGCAGGTCGACAAGCTCCTCCGCCACTAGCTCGCCAACGTACGAGGTCCAGCGCCAGTCGACAGGCCCAATTGCTCTCGCTCGAGCGAGATTTCGACACTGGTAGATCCGTGATTGAAACTGCTGGGCGGGTGTGCGGGGAACGCACATACCAGGGATACAACTGTGAGTGTCTGTTTCTACTTCATCATGACTCGAGAAGCTGAGGGGTATGCAGCCTCTTCTGCAGATACCGTTACTCGCTGCCCCGTTTCTTCTCTGCTGCGAAGGCATCTTCCAATTGAGGACCAATCCTTTGCCCACTAGATTGCTCAAAATAGTATCAAGCATCCGATCGGGAGCGACAAGCTTCACGGCGCAGGAGCGAGCGTTGGCATAGCTAGGCGAGCGTGCCCATCTGGCGGCATCGGAGCAACTCCGCAGACACCGCATTCGTTTCGCAACCTGCGAAGCCAACTGCCATTCTCCACAGAGCCGTTCTCCACAAGCGTGCAATCGCCGCGGATATCCGCTGTTACTCAGAGGCGTTCATCCTGGAGGATACTTTGTCCAGTTTGGCCCGCACACTATTTCACTCAATCCGTCCTCGAGTATGTCAAGTTACACACATTCATCCATACTAGCAGCTTCAAAGACGGTACCCCGGATGGAATATCTTCTGGGATGCAAACAGATAACCAACGTCCGCGCTCGTATCACCCTTGGGCGTGGAAGGGGAATATAAGACGCACGCGCTGCCTCATCAGCTGCCTCGTAGGACGGATTCACACCCCTAGGTACGCACGCTCTTCGTGCAGATGAGACTGGACGAGGACCACGCCATCCAGGCGCCGCTGCGGTCCGCGTTCGTGCGCCCACTGAAAGTTGCATTGCTGCTTGCGTAAGTCCACAGACGGCTATTTGATTCAGGGTGAGCAGCCCACATTTTCTTCTTCGTACATATGCTAACCGGCGTCAAACCAGATCCTATGACGGATCTCGACAGATGCGCCAACTTCACGCCCTCCAAGTCAACGTCCTCCCCCTGTGGTGCTATATGTAGATGATGCCACCATACTGTCATCGCGGAGTCCTCTATTCCTCTCATCTGCGCGAAGTCTCCTTGAGGCGGGTGTAGGAGTGCTCAATACCCTGGGGAGAGGAGCCTTGACAACTAGCTGGATAGGTTTGGCAGGCAGGGGGTGGTTGCATTGTTGATGGAGTTATGCTTCGAAAGCCTGTGTACGATAACGGCGTAGGACTACGCTTCGCATGCCCACTCAGAGGCGTTGGTGAAAGAGCTATGGAACGATTTCGGGAGGCGTAGGATGCTGGTAGTAGAGAGGTGATATTCCTGAGCCTTGGTTAGTTGAACTCGCACTGCGTGTTCGTCATTTCTGGCAATATGCTGTTGAATTTTATGATACGAAAATGTTACACTTGTACTTTACAACACAACAAGTTCATTCAGAATTATGTGATCAATAGCCCACAAATCTCTCAGAGTTTTAGCAGGCTAATCGACAAGCATTCAACTCTCGTACAACTTGTATTGCGTATATGTACACTTTTACATCGAGACAGCTTGGCGATTACCTCGTATTAAATCGCTAGAAAGTCAGCAGACATCAGAATCGGATCAAGTGCTGTGCTAGCCTTGCACAACCCTGCGTAGAAGTGATGCTTGCATTGCGACGGGTTTCCGTGGTAGCTGTCATCCATGGCGCTAATGATGCTGTAGAATCGCCGTGCCAGAGATGTTACAGGGAGGAACGAAAAACTGGGATATGCACGAGTAGCAGCAGCACCCTTCACCTGCCCTCGAAATGAAGTGCGAAGTTTCTTGCGGGATACCTGTGCCATCAACGATGCAGCCGTTCTGGGAGAAGTGATGAGTACTCCGAGCATACAGCATCGATAAAGATGGTCATCACCTAGGAAACAAACAGTTTGTCCAATGCCCAAGTACGCTATCGGTCCTCCATACAAGTATCAAGATGCACCTGGAGAGGAGCGTTTCGCGATGCAGAATAACCTTCCACTGGCAGCAATGCGTCGATACACATTCGCAACCCTCAAGCGCAGGTCGCCTCGTCACAGTATTCTTCAGTCCAAGCCTGCGCAAAATCGCGACGAGCTCCACCTGGTGCGTGTATGTAGGTCCTGAGTTTTCAAGCAGATATCAGATAATTAGTCGAGGCTTCGCAAGCGGGACGTACGCTTTCATTTGTGTCTCCTGTTTCGTGTCACCCTTCTTCTATCTCGCCAATCCAATCTCAGCATTCCAAAACGGACAGCGAAGCCGCAAGTGCTAGAAACGATGGATGTTCCATATGACGATCATGCGAAAGATATAGCTGCACTTCTATGCATATCCTCGAAATAGACCACTTGAACTTCAGTGATCGCAAGCTTAGTGGACGGGGTTGATAACGAAGACGTCAAATGTCTGACCTCCATAGTTGTGGAGATGACATCGATGGTGTCGCAGAGACCCATGTCGAGGGTGTCCAATTTGCAAAAAATGAACTGTGGAAGGAAGAATTTGTGCGCAAGTACTGGAGGTTCATCTCTGGAAATATCAGACACATGTTAGACTCGGATTGATAAGGACACAAAAGGAGAAACGGACCTGAGACAGTGCTCGATCAATATATGAGAATTGGTTTCCTATCAGAATAGGCGTCGGCAGACTCGAATGCACCAATATTTTGGTACATACACGAAAAGCTAAATCACAGCGCGAAAGAGTCGCGCAGTCTACATTGGGGCAGGTCAGAGATGGAGGGAAGTCGATATCGGATAATGCTGACCTTGACTCCTTTAGAATCAGCATCGTGTGCTGCCCTCTCATCCCCAGCGCTTCCCCAGTTTTATTGCTGACAATCCCAACATCGATTTGCTTCTACCATAATAGCATCCATTCCGCGAAACGTGGACCAGTCATGTCGTGCTTTGAAACCTCGGCTGACTTGAATTGGTCGCTCGCGGAACTGAGATGCTTTCGGCACTACAAGCTCGCGGGAGAGCATCTTCTCACCGGCGATGCACGAGAGGTGCTGGTAGATTGAAGGTGGTAGTGGTCCGGGTGATCGCATTGACGAAGACGCGTGGAATGCCTGACAATCGGACGTCTTGGTGAGGTATCCGGCGACGGTGTCGATGTCCTTGCGCAATCCAATGTCAACTGCGCGAGATTCGTCAAGAATGAACTGTGGAAATAGGGATTGTTAGAATACATGCACGTTTCTCTTGTCATCAGCATTCTCGAGACTGGCAGGTTATGTTTTTGATTGTCTGGCACAAAATCTCCATTTCCGACGTAGAGAGTTCAGAGATAGTGTGTCGCCCAGGGGTAGCCGCAGCGATGCCCTTTCCTCCAATCCCAACCCGGATCTGTACCCTCTACTCGCGCCGCCTAGAGACGAGGGCATCTCGAGCCCCTGGTCGTGGCTGGTCGCCGTCACCCAACTTATACCGCACCTCAACTACATCCTTTCATCGGTTTGATATCACGTGATACTCAGCCCTGGAGCATCCATCGCAGACGAATGTCTCGACAGGGTTTGCAGATTCGACTCGGGTCCTCAGACGATAGGAGCGTCGGAAGTCGTATCAGAGAAGCAGGCCGCAGGCAGAGAGCAAGATGCCAGGAACTGGGCGGGTGAATGCGATGATGGCCCAGGTGGCCATGTTGACGAAGACGTGGTTCTTGTCGAGAGTGGTACGATCTCTTGATGCTGCGCACGACCGGCGCGGAGAAGAGAAGCGAAGCCCACATAGCTTTCGCAGGTATTCCGCTATGGCGTCGAGATTGCTGCAAATGACTGTGCTAAGGGGCCACCTGAACTGAACAAAACTGTTAGGGTCTATGCATATAGGTCAAAGTAGGACTTACGAGCTGGTTCTCCTTACGATCGCTTATTCTAGTCGTGTAGCCTCCCTGGGTAGCCACACCAATATCTCCGCTTCACTTCAGCCAATCCGCATCTGCATCTGCCCACTTGGGCCCGCCACCAGAGTCTCAACTTAAGACCCCGCGCTGGTACGTCAGCCTGGATGCCTCGTTTGCGATCGGCAAGCCGCAATGCTTTAGAATGAGAGTCCTGACGCGCTCCTGCGTAGGCTCCAGCCTTGTTGGAAGTGTGCCCTGCGTCACGCGCGGCAGTCCAACTTCGATGGCTTGGAGAGGCACCTCGATGAGCGGCTCGACAAGACAAAGCGCAGCTATGAGTGACGGGAGTGGGATGACTGTGGTTTAGGTGAGCGACATGTCATGACGCTCGCTAAGCAGAAGACGACTGGGACGCTTGAGAGGTCTCTTCTGATACCATCCCGGGCAGACTAGAAGTACTGGCGGTGCGATCAGGCTGACCGACACGATGCGGACGGGAGCGCCTAGGTGAAGTTTCACAGGCATTATGGACGCCCGGATTTGAGAAGGTAAAACGGCGGGGCACCGCGAGGGGATGAATCCGCTGTGGAGGTTGGCGGGGATGAGCCTGAGGGGCTAAGCCGTGCAGGGAAAATAATCAGGAGTATTGGTCGGCTGCTGGAGGGAGGCCTGCGTACATTGCGGGGCGTGTGCGCATGTGATCCCCTGCCTCTATACGAACACAGTCGAATGTAAGCACAGGCGGGACGGTGAACGCTAGTGAGGCGGGGACTTGGAAGGGAGACGTACCGGTAAGACGGCGGGAAAGGGCCGTAGGCGGAGTCCACAAGTGAGTATCGATTAATATTGTGATTCGGTCATCGACGCCTTGGCTGCGCGTAGAACTAGAGCAGACCACTGGCTAGCGCTATTAATATTGTGCAAGATGGCAGTCGGGGCAGCGATTGGGAAAGAGACACAGAGCTATTGAGCCCGCGGCCTTGTCACCTTCGTCCTGTCATCGACATGTCATCACTTCTGCGGCCCACCACCACATGCCTTGTTTTCGGTCCGATCGGTCCCCGCTGTTCCTCGTTTTCATGCGTATACTGCGGTATAGGCATGCCCCGGGTGGAGCGGTGACGTGGTGACATCGGTAAGTAGTAAGAATGGGCTGCTCATTGGTGCTCACTGACTGGCCGCACGGCTTCAGCGCTTCAGCGCCGAGACAGGTCACCACTCGTCTGCATTGTCAATATGTATACTAAAGCTCATAATATGACATTGAACTCGATTTATGCACCCCCTCTTGTGCTCCACCACTCGCTGAAGTCGCCCATTGTTCACCAGACTCGGCCAATTCATCTACTAACAAATTCAGCAGGCAGCTCTCTGTGACCTGTGTCGCTTCGAGAGACTGCTCATCGACACTATGGCTAAGCGTCTGGTTGTCTGATCCGCAACTGTGCTATCCATGACTCGCGGCCTTCGAAAAAATGCCAATAATTACATCGCAAAATACAAGATATTACAGCTCCGCGTCGAGCTCCATCCTCACCAGAAATCTCCCGAGTTCAAAGTCCAGCCGCCACCACCTTCGCGCTCGACTTGCAAGACACCCAGTCCGATCCATGCGCAAAATTTGTGAGGTCGAGTTCTGTCAGGCTGGGAGCCACGACGGCCACGTTGCTCGGCCACACCACCCCCTGCCGATTCCATGGAGGAACCCAGAGCAGCAGCTGGCCGGAAGCGGTCACGATCCAGCCGTTCTCTAATTTACAGTCATGTCTGAACTCGGCAGAGCGTTCACTGTCGGCACTATGTCACTAATCAGAACAGGTCCATTTCCCTATGTTGAACTGAAACGTACCTGGCTTCCATCTTGGCTACATCCCAGATTCGGATGGTGCAATCACGAGAAGCCGAGGCGATGCGCGTCCCATCCGGCGAGTACGCCACGGCCGTGATATCATCACCATGCACTTTGATTGGTGCGCCCACCAACTCCCTGGTCTCTGCACCCCACATCCGAAGTGTCCGGTCGCGGGAGCCTGATATAATGTTCTTCCCATCGGGCGAGAAAGCGACGGACTCGATCATCTCATCGTGCCCGAGTAAAGGCAATCCGATGGCCTCGCCACTCTCCGCATTCCATAGGCAAATTGTCTTGTCCCAAGATCCTGAGACTATGCGCGTCCCGTCTGGTGAGTACGCGACACAAGCCACAGTGTCGGTATGCCCGCTGAGTGCCCTGACTTGTTCGCCGGTCTTAATCTTCCATATCCGAAGCATCCTGTCTGCACCTCCTGAGACGACGTGCAGCCCATCGGGTGCATATGCGATGCCCCATACTCGGTTGCTGCTATTGTGTCTGAATGACTCGCCCAAAGCTTCGCCGCTGTCTGCGTCCCATGTCCGAACCGTCCCGTCAAAGGAGCCGGAGACGATGTGCGACCCGTCGGGGGAGTATCCAACGGATAAGACGTCCTTGGTGTGGCCTTTAAATGGTCTACCCACTGCTTCGCCGGTCAGAGCATCCCATACCTGCATAGCACCGTCACCACAACCTGAGATGATATGGGCTCCACCCGGTGAGTACGAAATGGCATCAACCTTTTGACGATGCCCCGAGATTGGTATGGGCCTTGGCTGTCCGGTATTCCCATCCCACATCTGAATTTTGCCTTCCCAACTGCCCGAGACGATGCTCGCCCCGTCCGGCGAGTAAGCAATCGACAAGAAAGCGCTCGAGGACCCTTGCAATGCCGCTCCTGCCGCTTCTAATCCCACCGCTCCTGCATTCCATACCCGGACTGTACCATCTCCTGAGCCAGAGACAATGTGCGTGCCGTCCGGAGAGTATGCGACGGAGAGGACCCAGCTGGCATGCCCTTCCAATGGCGCTCCCGCTGGCTTCCCTACCTTTACATCCCACACACGAATTGTCTTGTCGTCGGACCCAGAGACAAGGTATGCTCCGTCCGGAGAAAATGCTACAGACCCTACGTCGTCGGTGTGCCCTTCGAGCACCCCCACTGCCTGTCTGGTCTTGGCATCCCAGAGGCGGATTGTGTTGTCCCTTGAGCATGATGCAATGAGGGTCCCGTCCGGCGAGTAGACGACACAATTGACTTGGCCGCTGTGCCCTTTGAGCGGCACCCCCACAGCCTCACCAGTCACCACATCCGAAATAATGACTGTCCGGCCTTGGCCAGAAACAACATGTGATCCATCATACGAGTATGCAACAGCCATCCCTTCCATTGCCTTCTCTGCGGCCTCACCAGTCTCCAGATCCCACACGCGAACAATACCGTCGGGGGAGCCTGAGACAATGTAGTTTCCATCCGGGGAATAAGCAACACAGTAGACCTTGTCACTGTGCTTGAACGGCGGTCGCACCGCTTCGCCAGCCTCTGAGTCCCACACACGTACCGTGCCATCCTCGGATCCCGACACGATGTGGTGCCCGCTTGGCGAGTATGCGATAGACCTGATGGCCGCAGTGTGTCCTCTGAGTGGGGCCCCCACTGCTTCACCTGTCTCTGTGTCCCGCACCCGAATTGTCTCGTCGGCGGACGCTGAGGCAATCCTCTTTCCGTTGGGCGAATATGCAACGGCACAGACAGAATTGGTGTGTCCCTCGAGAGTCTTGAGCATCGCTGGCCAAAGATCCAACTTCCCCGCTTTCAATCGCGCCGTGGATGGGTATTGCGGAAGATATGCTTCTGATACGAGAGACTTGGTTGGTGCGAATGGAAGGGCCGATAAGTAGATGTGCGGTACGCTTTGGGAGATAGGCTCCGCAAACGTCTCTACAAATCGTATTGTATCTTTGACAAAAGCAGAAAATTCAACGTCGCAGGCCTGAAAAATCAATCTCAGCTATCGGTTGACTTTTTTGAAATAAATGAATAGAGTGCCTACCTGTACCCATACATGAATTGCATCAAATAGCTTGGGCGCCGCGCTCATCTGCCTGAGCAGACTCAATACTTCGAGCCAGTAAAGAAATTTCTCCTTGAAGAGCGCTCGAAGATCCTCGAGGATTAACTGATCACGTGGAGTGGGTTTCAAATGCTGTCCGAGAAAACGCGATGCATATTCTAGAGCAGGCCCGATGTACTCTGCCACGCGATCGGGTAGATCGACCAGAGATGTGTATGTTGTGTATGAAGATGGTATATGGCATATATTAAATCTGAGCCCAGAGCTCAGGATCCGCAGGCACGGCCTGATGAAGTGCTGGTCGTACTGAGCTGGGTTAATGAAGTAAACAAGGCTACGGCCCTCGTCAACAAGGAAATCGAAGAATGATGTATGTCGAGCAGTGATTGGGCTGTCGTCGCTGACACCATTCAACAATGAGCCAAGTGGTGCCAGAACGGAGAGAAAATTTTCTCTGGCGTCCTCTTCGCAGCACAAGTCCATGAAACTGCTCTTCGAGAGCGGCTCTTTTGCCGCTAGGATGCAGCCCATCACGTGCTTGAATAAAAGTATGGCTGAAGGGTCTCGCTCCGGAAATTTTCGGCGAAGGATCAATCTGTATAAATCATCAAGGCTCTCTCCTGCCTCAAGTATCTCCGTGATCAGCCTAGCCGCGTAACCCATGCTATCCTCCTTCGCCTCCATTATGGCCCGGCAGGTGGTGGCGGCCCATTGGAAACTATGTTTGGCGCCAGTGACAAGCATGCCAACCCAATGCTCCCTGTCTGACAACGCCTTGTCGAGAGCTTTGATGATAGGACCGAGTTGATCCTCTATAAATGCGGCGATATCTAAATCAATGTTCTCCTCATCTATGGTGTCCAGACAGGTGTGTCGGAGGTGTGGGTGTGGGTCGGAGAATGCCTCGACGATGTCGGTTTCGGGGCGAGCTGTTACCAGGACACGAAAGTTTCGAGGGAGGTCGGAGGCGCATTTGGACAGCACTTGAAGGAGAGATTTACGAGCGGCAATATCTCCACTCTCGTCCAGCGCGTCTACGATGATTACGACAGGTCCAGCGATTGTGAGAGATTTCGCCGGCCCAAGTATAGCACTCTTCATCTGCGTTTCGGGAACCGTACTTGTAGCCAGCGAGTAATCAAAGGTTACTAAATCTCGAAGCGCCGACCTCCAAAACGGATCGAGGTCCGCGATATTTCGAGAGATGGTGCTAAATAGATTGCGTGGATTGCGCTGATTCTGGTCTGCCCGACTGAATGACACGTACGAACCCAGCCTTTTGATCTGGTGATAGCGAACAGCGAGGGTATTTGTGAGGGCGGATTTGCCAAATCCAGCAGCACCAGTAAGGATCCAGAGTCGAGGCACATCTTCCCTGTCTGGTTCGTTGATCCACCGGTGGAACTCATTTAGCACAGTTTCACGAGTCCCTGGAAGACAAACCTTGTCTTCGCGAAAATTAGCGCCCACGGCATAAGGAATGTAAGAGAGGACCTGGATCATAGCTACGACGGGATGAGTCTTATGTGAAGCGATGAGACCAAAGCGCACTTACTATTGCTTTCGATAATCTCATTTTTCTTCAAGCAGCGAAGAAGCATTATGTCGATCTCAATAGTCTCCTGGAGCAAGAACTGGACTTTGAACTCCTTGAACTTTGCCTCGTATTGCTGGATTTTTGCCATCACCCCTGCCTGGCCGGGGCTGACCATTCTTTCGCCTACATGCCAATTATGAGATCATGACAATGGCAACTAGTCGGCGACTTACGAAACTTCTCGTTAAAACTGTAGTCGCGAATGAAATATGTGCATTCTAATGTCATGGCACTTAGGTTAGCAATGATCTGGGGGCGATTTTCCATCGTTCTTGTGCGTTCGGCGTCCAGTATAAAGGAGTACACGTCGTCAACAGTTTCCATAAGCCGAACGACGGCTTCATCACGCTTTTGCTGAGCAACAATAGCCTATTTGCGCGATATTAACAAACAGGCCTCTCGTTTTCTAAAGGCCAGTCATCGAACCTTGGCTACAGCCGACAATGCGAAACACGCTGTCTGCACGTAGGGGTGTATCTAGTAGCGGGAGCTTAACACGTGAGACTCGCGATCATGGTGATACTCACCTCGGATACTCCATCAGCTACCTTCGCGAACAGCTCAAGTTTGTCTACGACCGAGCCCCAGACATTCACGAAAGATTGGCCAGAATTTAACGTCGTACTGCTCATATCGGACACTGTTGTTACCGCCCCGGGAGTCGATGACGAGCCCCTCATCGGAGTCAGGCCTTTTCGCGCTTGCAGGGAGGCACTTTCTTGCTGAGTATGAGAGACGCTTGTGTCGTGCGCGAGAGGAGAAAACATGAAAGAGATGGATGGGTCAGGCGCACCGGCCTTGTCAGCATTCCGCGGCTTGAGAATGACTAAGAGATGGGAGGCGATTAAAGAGGGAACGATACACTGAAAAACATTCTATACCAATGGATTTCCCTTCGGCGGGCGACTGTATGAGCATCTTTCCCTCGCCAATTTCTTTCGTTGGAAATAATATGCGATGCTCGAAAAGTTGAAATGTAAGACTGGATGAGCTCGGGGCCTCGCTAAAGGCTTCACATCAGCTTGGAGATTCCAGGCGGTACAAACAGAACTTACAAATTTTATGCATCGTCCCATGATACCTCAGCATATCCCTTTGTAGGCTTTGTCGAAAAGGTGGTCCCGCCGTCGAGAGAAATCTTGACATAGAATGGCTTCTTCCACCAAGACCTCCTGGAGATATCACTACACTTAAGACCTACGTGATTGTTAGATGGCTGATCTTGGCTGATTCAAGTCATTAATAGGCACGTACCAGAAATCCGGGCCTTGACGATCGCTGCCCCGCTGGTCTCGCTGCATGCAATTCCGTCAACAAGATCACAAGAGCAGCAAAGCTAGCTCACGATTGCTCCGAATCCGCTTCACGATCCATAACTAACGCCTGATGTTGATCGATAGAAAGATGTGAAGTAGGCGCCCAGAACGGGGCCTGAGGGTCTCAGCGGCTGTAAGCGCTCTGTGTCCGCACGCCCCGAGGTGTCATAGTTCGCGGCGCACAGGTTGCGCAGAAGCACTTATCATTATAAAGTAGCCGGTGTCACATGAAAAATACACTGATGGCCAGAATCTCTGTCGCCGCCGTGGAAGTTGTTGAATGCATGGGTGAAGGTCGTCGAGTCCACACGTTGTTGTTAGCGTATCGCGCTGAAGTGGAACGTCCAAATGTAGCTGATAGCCGGATACTGAAGCCAGAGTAATTGGATACACATTCACTTTGATTGTTGCGCAAATTGGCCTGACAGGGTTCTCTGGTTTCAGCAGATGCAGAGCCGTGTTGCAGGCCGAAAGTAGTGGCCCGCTGGTTTGGCGGGTGCTGATGAGCTTTCGTGTTACGGCCTGAGTATTTGGTTCTACTCACATTTTAAATGACCCCTCTCCGTTCAATAACTGTCAATTCTGAGATGCGGTAGCCAGCCAATAGCCAGCTGCAGATGGCTGCTACCTCAGTGTGTCGGCAACTGGTAGTACTGCTGGCCCATAATAGCCGGAGAGTGAAAAAGCTCAAAGGACAGATGAATAGCTGCTGAAATTGGAGCCACAGAAGATGAGCATAGTATGTGAGCCTGATCAAGACCCTGGAAATCGTAAGCTTGGGTGGTGGAAGGAAAGCGATGTGGTGGACGGAGAGCCGGACGGCCCGGACCGCCTGCACCACGTGGACTGCCCGCTGCGCCACAGGCGCGTTGGTCCGAGTCGAGGTTTGGCCGACGCCGCCTCTCTCCTCTTCGCATTCACATTCCCTTGCAGCTCTCTACGTCAGCGGCCCAAGTCAACATATGACGTCCTTTCCGACACAGAACAGAATGACTCGGACATATCTCTATAGCATCGACTTGCAAGGCTCCTGCAGCTGCCCGACGCATCTCTTACGAGTACACCTGGTCATGCTATGCATATGACTGATTCGTCAAATATTAATGTCATTCAAACCCAACGAATCACCCAATCTCGATGGCCTTCCCGCGCCTTATTGGCCGCTTGCCCACGCACTGCAAACTCCGCCACGTATTATCCACGCCGCCTGTCCTTCCGTGCCATTATCCCGCTCTCAGCGCGCGCTGCGTGGCCGCAGGCAGACAGGCTTTCTCGCCATCATCTCCCCGGCATAAACAGTCCAGCCCCAGTCGATCGCGACACACCAGCTGAAGATTAGCCTTGCTCGACCGAGCAGTGATCTGAAAATAGACGCGCGGGTGTATGCGGAAAGCACATACATCGAGACGCAACTGTGAGTGCCTGTTTCTTCATCATGAATTGAGAATCTGACGGATATGCAACTTTTTTGCAGATGCCATCGCCCGCTGCCCGGGGTCATCTCTTCTACAAAGTCATCGTACAATCTGGGATCCACCGGTTGTCGGTATCGAGTAGCTTCGCATCGCGGGAGCAAGTGGAAATAGCTAGCAGAAGAGTGTCCCCATCTGGGGGCACCAGAGCAACTCTGCAGACATCATATTCGCTTCGCAGCCCGCAAAAGTAGTTGCTCTTCCTCGCGGATGTGTGATCGCCGCAGATTTCTGCCCTTCGCTGGGCGCCGTTCGTCCCCCGAGCCTTCGTGTCCTGTCCAGTTTGGCCCGCAAGCCATTTCACCCAATCCATCCTCGAGCGTGTCAATTTCCACACATTCCTCGCAACAGCATCTTCATGGGAAGAGTCGCAGTTGCCATGTCTCCTGGGGTGCGGACAGGAAGCCGACATCCGTGCTCTTGTCGCCCTTGGGCGTGGAGGGGGAATGCAGGGCGCATGCTGCCGCTCTCAGCACGGGATGCACACCCCGAGTTGCACATGCTCACCTTGCAGATCAGGCTTGACGACGAGCATCCATTGCAAGTACTGCCGTGGTCCGCGCAGTGCGTCCACACACATGAAAACTACATCGCAGCCAGCGGAAGTCTGCAGGCGACTGTTCGATGAGTGAGCAATCCACGATTTCTTCCTCTGATTACACACTAACAGGCTATAAACTAGATTCTATGATGGATCTTGCCACACGCGCCAACTTCCATGCCTCCAATTCCACGCCATCCTATGGTGCTTTGAATGGCGTTACCCAATCTTTATAGCGAACTGCCTCTATCCTCCTCTGCGCGAAGTCTCCTTCCTGATACATGTGCACAGGGCGTTCAGCACCCTAGGGAGAGGAGCTTCGACGACCGCGATGAGCTGGATCAGTTTGACAGGGAGGGGGTGGTGGATTTTTGATGGAGTTGTGGTTCGGAGGCCTGCAGCTGCTCACGATAACGGTGTCGAAGACTACGTTTCGTATGACTGCGCATAGACGTCGCTGAAATAAGGATGGCGCGATTATGGAGGGCGCGAGATGTTGACGGCGAGTCGGCTAGAGGAGAGTGTGATATAGGATCGTCCCAGCTGTCTGGATACCAGTCGGTTGGTTTGGTTGCATATTCAAGTGGTATGCACATATGTTTCGTCTTTCAAAATGGATATCATGCTGATTTGGGCGGTGACAGAGCACCGATGGTCAGATTGTCGGCGAGGGAGATGCGGATGCGGTCCCGCTATGGAAGGGTAGGTGAAGCGTGCAACACCCTTTTGAGGAAGTCGGCAAGGTCAGCATTCTTCGACTCCGGTTTTCTTGCATCTCTGACTTGCAATGATGCATAGATTCTGCCGCCAACGCCCTTGCCATATCGTTGATTCCTTGCTCGCTGCGTCACACTGGCGGATGTCTCGAAGTAATTCGAGTGATTCGTCAATGGGGGTGCTCGTGTCACCCTTGCTCGTGGAAGGGGATCCATGGCCCACGGTGCGTCCGTTCTTCGTGTGAATGGAGCTGGACGAGGTCAACACCGTCACGGGGAATGCTGCAGTCCACGTTCCACATTAGCGCGTCCACTCAACAGTAATATCATAGCCTGCGGCAGTCCCTAGGCGACTATTCAATCCAGAGTGAGCAGTTCGCGATTTCTCCCTCTGAATTCACACTAACAGGCTATAAATCAGATTTTACGATGGATCTCGACAGATGCACCGTCGTCCACGCCCTCCAATCCTACGTCATCGCCTATGAAGCTTTCAATGATAGCTCATATGGTCATCGCGGACTTCATCTATTCCTCTCACCTGCGCGAAAGCTCCTCGACGCGGGCGTAGGAGTGTTCAATACCCTAGGAGGTAACTTGTGTATGGGAGACTTGATTATGAAATGAGATACAGTCTATGAGATTTCATAGACTTGATTGCAATAATATAGACTGACATGCTCGAGCTTCGCATAGTGCGATAGTGGAAGATCTAAGCCTACTATGCAGCGCTGAGGCGCGTCTCGGCCCAGTGTCCCTGTCGACTGTTGCACAGCTCCTCATCCAAATCGGCGACTTCCCATCCCGTGTCCGCTTGAACCTTAGCATTCAAGCGCAAGACGCCGTCACCATGCTCCTCGTCTGCAGGCTTAGCGCAGCCATCGCGTCCTCCTCACATCATTCCGCTCTCCACATGTCTTGATGATCGCAGATAGTCATTGACGGACTAGCAAGCGTCGATAGCCTGGGAAGGATGGAACTTGTTCGAGCGAAAAGGCGACCGGTGTTGAGGTGGAGGTACTTCGCAGCGACTCTGAATACAGGAGGAGGTCTTGTTGGCGATAGCTTCGCTGCAGCTTTGGAAAGTTTGAGGTGAGATACTGCGACAGGCGGCTGCACCACCAGTGGCTCTGAGCTGCGGTCCGACAAAACAGCAACTTCTTCCGATCCCACTGCGCTCTTCTTGCCCTGGGCTTGGTTCCCCACCTGAGACGTGAGCACGTCTCCTCGAGCTTCATCACCTCTGCAAGTTTCTGTCCCAACAAAATCGCGTCACAATCCCTGCGCACCCAGTCCCCGTGTGCCACCAGTACCACATCTTGACACCCTCTCCTCCCTGCTCTGCTCCCCGATCCCTCCCTGACTGTGACCTTTGCCAAGAGGAAGTGAAATCTTCGTTCATACGTGGCAGAACGAGTGCCCCAGAGCGACGTGACGATCGTATATCAAGGCCGAGAGCTGCCTAAGATCGGGCCGAGCAAGACAGACAGGCGCGCGTAGTGAAGAGGATAGAAAGAGAAGTCGTAGGATTCCCGCGGGCCGAGGTTCGTCATCCTCTGAGAAAGTTGAATATGCATCAGACTCTGGACGAGAAGAGTGGTGAAAAAGACGTGTACCTCGCACTGGGTATTCGACGTTGCTCAACCTATATATAAGGGCTATCCTTCAGGAAGATGTACTCTCTTGAATACCTCGATGCGTTCAGATTTCGTGGCATGAGCCAGTTGCAGGCATAGCAAAATAAAGGATTCAAATTGGGATAATGTGGGTTGATGGCCATCTGTGCATCGTTTGAGCTCAGAAGTGATGGCCAGTTAATATCAAGCAGTACACTTACTTTGACAGCTCTCTGAAAGCGGAAATGAACGCACAAATCTCGCTCTTAGAAACAGTCGACTCAACCCCTTCGCCAATCCAAACTTCGACTTGCTTCCGCCTTCGCCCTGGACCTAACAGCGTCACGGCCTTGTGCGCAAATTCAGCCTGGCATCCAATCATCTATAACTATTCGAATCAGCATCAGTCATTCATCAAAGAGAAAACATATATGCGCACCACATTCCGCTTCCACCTCTGCCAGGGCCAACTTATACCGCATCTCGACTGCATCCTTTCATCGCTTTGATGTCACGTGATAATAAGCCCTGGAGCGTCGCAGACTAATGCCTCGACAAGGTTTGCAGATTCGACTTGGGTTCCTCGGGCGATGGGAGCGTCGTAAGTCGTATCAGAGAAGCAAGTCGCAGGCAGAGATCACTATGCCAGGTACTGGGCGGGAACGCGATAGTAGCCCTGGTGGTCATGTCGATGAAGATGGTTCTTGTGTCGAAAATGGTGTGATCTCTTAATGCTGCGCACGACCGGTGCGGAGAGGAGAAGCGAAGGCCTCATAGCTTTGGCAGGTATTCCGCAATGGCGTCGAGATTGCTGCAAAAGACTGTGCTTAGGGGGTCATCTGAACTGAACGAACAATGGTTAGGATCTATGCATATAGGTCAAAGTGGGACTTACGAGCTGGTTCTCCTTGCGACCTCTTATTCTAGTCGTGTAGCCTCCCTGGGTGGCCACACCAATATCTCCGCTTCACTTATCCAATCTGCATCTCCATTTGCTTACATGCACCCCCCACCAAAAGCCCAAACTTAAAGCCCTCGTGTTGGCGTGTTAGCTTGAGTGGCTCGTTTGCGATCTGTGCGCCAATGCTTTGTGACGAGGGCCGACGCGTTCCCGCGCAGACACCAGCCTTGTCGGCGGTGAGCCCTGCGTCACGCATGGTAGTCCGGCTTCGACGGCTCGGAGAGGCATCTTGATGGTTTGTGCGAGGACCGCCAATGGGTAGCCAGTGCCAGTGCGCCTCCCGACCCCTGGCGGACGCGTCATGCCCTTGGCGAATGGCCCAACGAAACAAAGCGGAGTTGTGAATGGTAGGAACGGGTAGATGTGGCTTAGATCGCCGACATGACATGACGTTCGCTAGGCTGGGTTGCCTGAGGAGTCCCTTCTGATACCATCCTGAGCAGACTGGAGAGCACTGCTGGCGCGATCGGGTCAACCGAGGTGATGAAAGCGCCTAGGTAGAGCAAACCACGCAATATGAGACGCGTGAAAAGGGAATTGAAGGCGGAGGAGGGACAGCGCGAGCGGATGAATCCGCGGTAGAGATGCTAGCCAGGATGAGGGGCTGAGAGCCGTGTTGGGGAGCAAAGAGTGGTATTGGTGGATCGCTGGGGTGGATGTCTGTGTCGCAGGGCGTGTGCGCGCGTGGTCTTTTACCTACGGAATTAAGCACAGGCAGGACGGCGTACGCTGGTGGGACAGGGAAGGGGCACGTACCGGCAAGACGGCGGGAACGGGCCCACATAGGCAGAGTCCACGGGTGGTTATCGATCATGATTCGGTCATCGACGCCTTGGCCGTGCGCAGAACTAGAACAGGCCACTGGCTACTGTGCGAGATGGCAGTCGGGGCAGCGATTGGGAAAGAGACACGGAGCTATTGAGTCCGGCCTGGTCACCTTCGTCCTGTCATCGACATGTCATCACTTCTGCGGCCCACTTCCACATACCTTGTTTTCGGTCCGATCGGTCGCCAGTCGCTGTTCCTCGGTTTCATGCGTATACTATGGTATAGGCATGCCCCGGCTGGAGCGGTGACGCGGTGGCGTTGGTGAGTAGTAAGAATGGGGCCGGGTGGGCTGCTCATTGGTGCTCACTGACTGGCCGCACGGCTTCAGCGCCGAGACAGGTCACCACTTGTCTGCATTGTCAATATGTATACTAAAGCTCATAATATGACATTGAACTCGATTTATGCACCCCCTCTTGTGCTCCACCACTCGCTGAAGTCGCCCATTGTTCACCAGACTCGGCCAATTCATCTACTAACAAATTCAGCAGGCAGCTCTCTGTGACCTGTGTCGCTTCGAGAGACTGCTCATCGACACTATGGCTAAGCGTCTAGTTGTCTGATTCGCAACTGTGCTATCCATGACTCGCGGTATTTGAAAAAATGCCAATAATTACATCGCAAAATACAAGATGTTACAGGTCCGCGTCTACATAAACTCCACCCTCGGCCGAAATCATTCGAGTTCAAAGTCCAGCTCCAGCCACCTTCGCGTCCGCCTTGCAAGACACCCAATCGGATCCATGCACAAAGTCGGCCAGGTCCAGTTCTGTCAGGCTGGGAGCCACGACGGCCACGTTGCTCGGCCACACCAGCCCCTGCCGATTCCATGGAGGAACCCAGAGCAGCAGCTGGCCGGATGCGGACACGATCCAGCCGTTTTCCAATTTGCAGTCGTGTCTGAATTCAGCGGAGCCGTCACTGTTGGCACTGTGTCGCCATTCAGCACAAGGTCAATGTTTCCACGTTTTTGTGATACCTACCTGGCTTCCATCTTGGCGACGTCCCAGATCCGGATGGTGTTGTCCCAAGAGGCCGAGGCCATGCGCTTCCCATCCGGCGAGTACGCCACGGCCGTGATATCATCACCATGCACTTTGATTGGTGCGCCCACCAACTCCCTGGTCTCTGCACCCCACATCCGAAGTGTCCGGTCTCGAGAGCCTGACACGATGTTCTTCCCATCGGGCGAGAAAGCGACAGACTCGATCATCTCATCGTGCCCGAGTAAAGGCGATCCGATGGCCTCGCCACTCTCTGTGTCCCATAGACGAAGTGTGTTGTCTCCAGAGCCCGAAGCGATGTGCGTTCCGTCTGGCGAGTACGCGACACAAGTCACAGCGTTTGTGTGCCCGCTGAGTGCCCTGACTTGTTCGCCGATCTTGATGTTCCATATCCGAAGTATCGCGTCATCGCCTCCTGAGACGACGTGCATCCCATCGGGTGAATATGCGGCGCACCACACTCGCTTGCTGCCATCGTGTTCAAATGACTCGCCCAAAGCTTTGCCGCTTTTCACGTCCCATGTCCGGACTGTCCCGTCAAAGGAGCCGGAGACAATTTGTGACCCGTCAGGCGAATATGCAACGGAGTAGACGATATCAGTGTGGCGGTCTCAGCTGTCCGGTATTCCCATCCCACATCTGAATTTTGCCTTCAAGACTGCCCGAGACGATGCTCGCCCCGTCCGGCGAGTAAGCCATCGACAAGAATCTGTTTGAGGGTCCTTGCAATGCCGCTCCTGCCGCGTCGAATCCCGCCGCTTCTGCATCCCATACCCGGACTGTGCCATCCTCTGAGCCAGAGACAATGTGTGTGCCGTCCGGAGAGTATGCGACGGAGTAGACCGCGCTGGCATGCCCTTCCAATGGCGCTCCCGCTGGCTTCCCTGCCTTTACATCCCACACACGAATTGTCTTGTCGAGGGAGGCGGAGACAAGGCGTGCTCCGTCTGGAGAGAATGCGACAGACTGTACGGAATCGGTGTGTCCTTCGAGCACCCGCAGCACCTGTCTGGTCTCGGTGTCCCAGAGCCGAATTGTGTTGTCCTTTGAGCATGATGCAACGAGCGTCCCGTCCGGTGAGTAAACGACACGATGTACTTCGCCGCTGGGCCCTTCATCAGTAAAATATTTTTTTGCTTAGTGGGCGCTTGAGCTGCTTATGCCTGCTTTTCGCGGAGGATATCTTGAGAGCCTTCTTGAGTGGACATTTTATTGCATTTCTGGTGTTTCTGAGAAGCCAAAGCAGATTTTAAGACTTTCTCAAGATATCCTTTTCTCAAGCAAAAATAAGCAAAAAAATATTTTACTGATGTTCGAGCGGCGCCCCCACAACCTCGCCAGTAACCACATCCGAAATAATGACAGTGCTGCCTTGGACAGAAACGAGATGTGATCCGTCGGGTGAGTATGTTACAAAAAACCCATTAATCTCCTTCTCTGTGGCCTCACCAATCTCTACATCCCATATACTAATAGTACCGTTTGGGGAGCTTAAAACGATATGATTTCCGTCCGGCGAGTAGTAAGCGACAAAGTTGCCGCTGTCGCTGTGCTTGAAGGGTGATCCCTCCAACTCGCCAGTGTCTGGGTCCCACATCCGCATCGTGCCGTCCTCGGACCCCGAGACGATACGGTGTCCGCTCGGCGAGTATGCGATGGACCAAATGGCCGCAGTGTGTCCTTTAAATGGGGCCCCCACTGCTTCACCAGTCTCTGTGTCCCGCACCCAAATGGTCCTGTCGGCAGATGCCGAGGCAATCCTCTTTCCGTCCGGCGAATATGCGACGGCCCAGACAGCATTGGTGTGCCCTTCGAATGTCTTGAGCATCGCTGACCACCGATCCAACTTTCCCGCTTTCAAGTGCGCGGTGGATGGGTATTGCGGAAGATATGTCTTCGATACGAGAGACTCGGTTGGTGCGAATGGCAGAGCCGATAGGTAGATATGGGGGACGCTTTGGGCGATAGGCGCTGCAAATGTTTCCACAAATCGAATCATATCTTTCACGAATGCGGAGAAGATCGCATCGTGGTCCTAAAAGTCGAAGCTCAGCAAGTATTTGGGGTTTAAGAAAGACTGTATACCTGCACCCATGCGCGAATCGAAACGAATAGCTTGGATGTCGCGCTTATCTGCTTGAGTAGGCTGAGTACTTCGAGCCAGTGGAGGAAGTGCTCCTTCGAGAGCGCTTTAAGGCCTTCCAGTACCGCCAGGTTGTACGGGATATGCTGCAGATGCTGTCCGAGAAAACGTGAGGCATATCCTAGCACAGGCCCAATGTGCTTTGTCACACGATCGGCCAGATCGGCCAGAACTATGTTCGGGGTGTAGGAAGAGGGTAGCTCGCATATATTGAATCTCAGTCCAGTGCTCAGAATCCGCAGGCATGGCCTGGCGAAGTATTGATCGCAATGCGCCGGGTCAATGAAGTAGACCGAGCTTCGGGCCTCGTCGGTTAAAAAATCAAAGAATGATGTATGGCGAGCGGTGACTGGGCTGTCATCGCCGACGCCGTTTAACAATGAGCCAAGGGGTGCCAGAACCGATTGAAAATCTTTCCTGTCGTCGTCTTCGCAGCACAATTCCAAGAAACTGCTCTTCGAGAGCGGCTCTTTGGCTGCCAAGATGCACCCCATCGCGCGCTTCAAACGAAGTACGGCCGGAATGTCTCGCTCTGGGAACTTTCGGCAAAGGATCAACCTGTATAAGTCGTCCAGGCTATCCCCTGCCTCGAGTATTTCGCCGATGAGCCCAGCCGCATAGCCAACACTGTGTTCTTCTGCTTCTAGTATGGCTCGGCAAGTGGTGGCGGCCCACTGGAAGCGATGCTTTGAGCCGGTGACAAGCATTCCAACCCAATGCTCCCTGTCCAGCAGCGCCGTGTCGAGAGCTTCACTGATAGGAGCAAGCTGATCCTCTATAAACGCAGCGATATCTAAATCAATGGTCGCTTGATCTATAGTGTCCAGACAGGTGTGCCGAATATGTGGGCATGGGGCGGAGAATGCTTTGACGATGTCAGTTTCGGGGCGAGCTGTCACGAGAACTCGAAAGTTTCGAGGAAGGGCAGAGGCTTTTCGAGACAGGACTTGGAGGAGAGATTTGCGAGCGGTCGCATCTCCGCTCTCATCCAGCGCATCTACAATGATCACTACAGGTCCAGCGATTGCTAGAGATTTTGCCGGCCCTAGTATCACACTCTCCATCTGCGTTTCGGGTGAAGTGCTCGTGGCCAGCGAGTACTCAGTGTTGATCACGTCGCGAAGCGCCAACCTCCAATACGGATCGAGGTCAGCGATGTTTCGAGAGATGCTGCTTATTAAGTTTCCCGGATTACGCCGCTGCTGGTCGGCTCGGCTGAAGGACACGTAAGATCCCAATCGTTTGACCTGGTGATAGCGTACAGCGAGACTATGCGTGATCGCGGATTTGCCAAACCCAGGAGCGCCGGTCAGGACCCATAGACGAGGTACGTCGTCGCCGTCTTGCTCGTTGATCCACCGGTGGAACTCGTTTAGAACGAACTCGCGAGTGCCTCGAAGACAGGCCTTGTGAGGCTCAAAATTAGCGCCGTTGGCATAAGGCAAGTCGCGAAGGATGAGAGTTATAGCTGAAATGGGGTCAGCATGTCGTACAGTATGGAGGTTAGAATGCACTTACTGTCACTCTGAATTTGAGTGAGCACGTTTTGGATGCTTTGTATTCCCTCTAAACAGCGCAGTAGCCTAATATCAATCTGCATGATCTCCTGTCTGGTGAACCGTTTTTTGAGCTCCTCGAAATTCTGCTCATATTGTTCGATTTTTGACGTCACCCCCGCCTGGGCGAGATTGATCATTCGGCTCCCTGGACATTGTTCGTGAAAGGATGTTTTCAACAAACTGATCGCTTACGGAATTTCTCGTCAGCAGTGTAGTCCCGAATGAAATAAGTACATTCCAGCGTCAAAGCGCTTAGATCTTTCAGGATCTCGGGATGCTGCTCAACAGTGCGCGTCGGCTCCGCGTCCAACAGAAACGAGTACGTGCTGTCGACGGCCTCCATTAATCTAAAAATCGCATTGTCCCGCTGTTGCTGGGCGACGACAATCTATTTGCGCGACATCAGTGAGCATGCTCATAAGTCGCAAACAGTCAAACCTCGGACCTTGGCCGCAGCGGATAGAACAAAGCACGCCGTCTGCATATAAGGGTGAATCTAAGGGCGTGAATTATATATCAATGGTTGGGAATCGGGGTGATAATACAAGAATCTTACCTCAGACACTCGATCGGCTACCTTCGTGAATAGCTCGAGCTTGCCCAGGACCGAACCCCAGACATCCACGAAACTTTGAGCGGCGTCTACCGTGTCGCTGCTCAGATTGGCCACCGTCGTGATTGTCCCGAGCGTCGATGGGGTGCCCCTCAGTTGGTTCAGGCCTCTTCGCGCTTGTAGAGAGGCCTCTACCAGCTGCATACGGGGTATGTCTGCGTCTTTCGCGAAGGGAGACAGTGTGAACGATATAGACGATTGGGGCCCGCCGGCGTTGTTGGCATTCCGCAACTTTAGTGAGACTATAACAGGGGAGCTGTTCATGAGGGAGAACAAACTTTTGCAAGAGAAGTCATACCAGTGGATGTCTCTCCGATAGGCGACTCTATTTCTAACTTCACCTCGCCGATTTCTTTCGTGGGGAACAACACGCGATGCTCGAAGAGCTGAAAATGGAGGGTGGATGGGATCAGGGTCTCGCTAAAAATCATATGTTGGTGTACATATGGCAATCAGTACGGAAGGCGCTCACAAAGGAAATGTATCATTACACGAAAGCTCAGAATGAGCCTTGGCGGGCTTTGTGGAGAAGGTTTCCCCGCCGTCGAGAGAAATCTTCACGTAGAACGGCTTCTTCCACCAAGATCTCCTGGAAATATCGCTACACTTTATATCTGCGCGATATTTAGGTCACTGATTCTATTTAACCGGAGCGATTAATGCACACGCACCAGAAATCTGAGCCTTGACGATCGCGGCCACGCTGGCCTCGCTACATGCGATTCGGTCAATAACATCACCAGAGCAACAAAACTCCCTCACGATTGGCTTGGATCCATTTCGCGATCCACGGACCAAACTTGAAGATGGTCGATAGAGAGACTGAAGCTAGGCGCCCAGCACGGAACCTCATGGCCTCAGCGGCTGTAAGCGCTCTGTCTCCGCAAGTCCGACGCCCTGTCGAGTTGTCGCCATTTGTGGCGCAGAGACATTATCAAGTAGCCGAGGTCACATGAGGATAAGCATTGACGGTCAGAATCGGTGTGTACATCCTTGAGGCCGCTATACATGATCGAGAATTGTGGAATTCAACTGTGCTCACTGCTGGCGCATGTGCTTATTGCACTGCAGCGGAGCATGAACAAGTGCTGCGGGGTTGATGCAGATGATAGAGCGTTTGAATGAATTGGCATGTTGATTGTTGCGCAGACTCGTCCGAGGGGATCCCCTGACTTCAGCAGATCTGGAGGCGTGTCTCGGGTACAAACTGTTTCTTTTCAGTGGTGTCAGATCAGCTTTATTGCTGCGGCCAAGACATTGGAATTCACTCACTGTTGAGGCCGTGGGTCCCCCTGTCATCCATTATGAGAGATAATGACCACCACCAGACCGTGTTGGCGACTACAAGTGATTACTGATTTGTAGCCGGAGACAGAGCCGTCGTGAGGGGTCGTCAACAGTTACAGAGGCAAACGGGCATAGGACTGGAGGGCGAGAATCTTTAGTTTGTAAACCGCAGGGTTAGGTGGTTTGCTGCGCAGGTTTGAGGTACTCGAAGTGGAAGTCAAGTGCAGGGGGCAATCGGCAATGAGAGAGGCGGGCCGTTGTGCCACGTGGGCTGCAAGTTCAGCCACAAGCGCGTTGACCGAGGTTTAGCCGCTGCCGACGATCCTCTTGTTTCGCATCCCCTTACAACTAGTACTGGTGTCGACATCTCAGCATCTTGATTCGATGGCGTCCTCTCTGATACTGAACAGGACAACCCGAGTGCACCGCTGCTGGATCGCAGAAGCACTTGGGGATTGCCCTGGTTCTCGCACTGAGTTGGCCCATCCTGCCCGATGTATCCCTCAACAGCACACCTAGAGTGGGACGTTTGATGTCGGACCTCACCCACAATCATAAAATAAACCTCCACCACCACCTAGTCTCAATGTCGCGACCGGCTCGTCCCAGTTCCCCCCAGCAAATTACCCAACATGGACGTCTTTCCCGCACCTCGCCCGCCGCTCCCCCGCGCTGGTCACCACAGCAGCACACTCCGTCGTCCTTGCGCACAGCAGAGCCCGCGTGTCTGTTTTCGTCACCGTTCCACTTTTGGAACTACTGGGCGCAAGTCGCCAAGCTTCCTCATCGGCTCGGGACCGTGCGAGGCCCAGCGCGCCGACCGGTGAAGATTGCTCTTGCTCGAGGTGGAATGTGACACGCTCTGGGAGATTACTTGAGACTTCTGGAAACGTGTTTGGGAAAAGCTTATGCACCATGGACGCACTCGTGAGTGTCTCTTTCTACTTCTTGATGACTTTCCGAAACTGAAGGTGATATAGTCTGACTCGCTCATGCTATCGCCACCCGCTTTCATGTCTTCTGCGAATTGAACCTCCGAACCTGAACCCCCCGTTGGCATGCGTGCTCGAAATACCATCAAACATCCGGTCGGCGGTGAGAAGCTTCACCGTGCCGGGGCGAGAGTCGTTCTAATCAGCAATAGTACGTTCCCACCGGCGGCACTGGGCAACTCTGCAGATCTCACGCTCGTTTCGCAGCCTGAGAACCTAACTGCCCGCCGCCTCCGATATGCGGTCGCTGCGATCTCCGACGTCGACTTAGAAGCTGTTCATTCCTGAGGGTGCCATGTCCATTTTGGCCCGCACACCACTCGGCATAACCTACGCCGACCTCGAGCATGTCGAGCTCCGCGTGCTCCTCCCAAACATCCTTCTCACCACAGGTTTCTCCGATTCGACGACCGATTCGTGCCGACATCTCCAGAGACGCGAACGGCAAGCCGAGTTCCATGCTCATGTGGAGGGAGGATGTAGAGCATTCGCGCTGCCTCGTTGATTAACTCGCAGTACGAGCTCCACAGCCCGAGGTGTGCGCGTTATTCGTGCAGATAGGCTTTGACCAGTGGCATGCTGTTGCACAGCAGCTGAAAAAGTCCGCGTTAGCGCGTGCGCTCAGAGGCTACATCAGGAGCCCTTAAGCGACTTTGATCCAGAGTGAGCAATCTATGCTTACCTTCTTGAAACATACTAACACGCTCCACACCAGATTATATGATAGGCGTCGACAGATACTACGCCAACCTTCCTTGTGGTACATTAGACGCCGTTCTACCCTCACCGTGGACCTCCCCTGCTGATTCTATTCCTCTCACATGCGCGAAGTCTCCTGCTCGATGCGCATTTATCGAGTGTCCAGTGGTCTTGGGAGGAAAACTTCGATGGGCTCGACGAGCTGGACTGCGTTGACTAGAAGAGGATGGCGGGGCTGTTGATAGAGCCGCCGTGCGGAAGCATGCGCACGATGACGGTGTCGCCGATAATTTGGGAGTACGGTTTGTATGCCTGCTCAGGGGCGTTGGCGAAATCAAGATGGCGTAATTTCATTAGGTGCGGGATGCAACCACGAGCACTACAGGAGAGTGATGCAGGAATGTCGCAACCATCAGGATCCCCTGGTTGGCCAAGGTATCACTAGTACTGCATTTCCTTCACTCTGCAATATACTATTTGAACTTTATCATGCCTAATACGTTAGACTTGTACTTCACAACACCCACCTTCCACTCTACAACCAGACCTCTCAATATATGCTACAAAAAGTCCACAACTGTCAAGGAAACCTAGCAGTCTAATCAATCCTAAGTAAATTTGACGCATCATATGCTACCCAGACATATTTCTAAATTATATCAGACTGATTGAGTGAACAGCTCCATGAATCATTTGCGTTGAATGACTGGAAAGCCCATAGATGTTCAGAATCGGATGGGGTGCTATGCGGGCCTTACGCATGCATGCGTGGAAACGATTCTGGCATGTGCGATGGTAGGTACCATTTATGACGCCAACGACGCTGCAGAATCGACATGTCAGAAAAGTAACTAGGAGTCTCAATAAAGTGGTACGCACAAGAAACAGCTAGTACGGTTCACCTGCTCCTCGAATAGAGTGCGTCGTTCTCCTTGGAATACCAGACGCCATCAGCAAAGCAGTCGTTCTAGGAAAAATGATGAGTATTCCGAACACATATCATCAATGAAGACGACCTTTACCTGGGACCATAAGATCTATCCGGTACGCAAGCACGCCGACGATCTCCGCGCAAGTGTGAAGACGAGTCCTAAGAGGAGCAACTCGCGCTGCGGGACAACCTTTAGCTGGAAGCACTGCGTCGATGTGCATCTGCAGCTCTCGAGCGCAGGCCCTGCGTCTCATTATCCTTCTGTCCCAGCCTGGCCAGAGTCGCGACGAGCTCCGCCAGCAGCGCGCATGCAAGACCCAGAGTACCAAGCGGATGCTGGTCAACCATCCGAGGCTTTGTAATTGGGCCATATGCCTCCAGCTACGGCTCCCATTTCGTGCAACACTTCTGTCTCGCTGACTCCAGCCTCGGCATTCCATCACGAGCAGCGGATCCGCGAGCGCTGGAAACGATGGATGTCCCATCTAGCGAGCATACGAAATTTATAGTTCCACCACTGGGCTTTTCCTCTAAGAAGGCGATTTGAAGCTTGGGTATTACCGAGCCTAGTGGAAGGGGATGCCAAGTAAGTGGATTTGCAGGAGCTTGGGGTTCGTCTCTGGGATCAGGTAGGTATTAGACTCCCAGCAACAAATGCGAAAGGAAAGACGGACCTGGGGTAGTGCGGTTGACGAATGCACTTCGACTGACCTGCAGGAACGCCCATCATTGACGAGATGCCCGAATGTACCAGTCCTTCAGGACATCCACTGTTGTCAGGAGCGCGGCAGGCAAGGGCTCATCTGACCATCGCGAGAGGGTGGGCAGTGTAATCTGTGCATCATGATAAGCCAGAGGTACAAGGAATCCAGTATCGGGGAATGCTGACCTGGACACATTTCTGAGTACTGTTGCCCGCAGCGCGCTCAGTCCCATATCTTGACCACCACGCTGATCCCTCCGCCTACAATTTGATCGATTGTGCTTCCGCCTCTGCTTCGACAGCGCGTTTTCTCCATGTTGGCCTCTCACCCGTGTATCTGTTATAATCTAAATCAGCATCACCTTCACCATAAAAGACGAAACATCTGCGTACCGCTTGGATGTACACTTCCTTTCCTCCTTGCTCGCATCCGCGGCCTCCTTCGTCCAGCGATTTGATCATCGCGGAATCGCGAATCCCACTACTAAGCCACGACATCCCGCTTTGATTCAACTTGTATGCCTCGTGTGATTTGGAGACCTTGCGCACTGCGAGCCGGCTGGAACATCTTCCACCCGCGATGTGCAGAGTGTCAGGTACTGCGCGAAAGTGAGTGATGGTGAGTCCTGGTGGCTACGTTGATGAAGACGCCGAAGGTCTGGCGATCTCGAGACTTGGTGTGGGATAGTAAGAGAATAGAAGACAAGCGTGGGGGAAGAGAGTGCTACAAGAAGTCGCTTGAAGTCGCGGGATTGGCACAAAGCTGAAGTTTGTTATCTCCTTTAGAAGGGCCAGGTATGAATCAGATTCTGGATGATACGAATAATGAGATTGCAGCATACCTGAGGCAAGGTGTTTGACCTGTATGCATTACCAACCTTCCGGGAGATCCAATTTTCCAGTAAGCATTGTCGAACTACTCGAGTCCAACGACGCCTTTGAACTTCGGAGCACGCGCAGTTTCAGTATACCAAGGCAAAGCTCGAGTCGAAAAGATAGAATGGACGAGGCTATTGATGGACAGTTTGATGTCAGAAGCGAATATCTGTCGAAAGCCGGTAGCGCTCACCTGCACAACTTGACGGACTCAGAAGCGGTGATGCACAGTGCAATGTAATACACATCTATAAATATCTGGATCAGCATCACTCGTCCATCACAGAGAAAACATATATGCGCACTGCTTGGATACGCCTGCTGCATCTTCCTCTGCTATGACCAACTTATACCATACCTCGACTTCCTTTCATCACTTTGATGTCACGTGATACTAAACCCTGGAGCGTCGCAGAATGCTTCGACAAGGTTTTCAGATTCGGCTCGGGTTCCTCAGGCGATGGGAGCGTCGAAAATCGTATCAGAGAGGTATGCCGCAGGCAAACAGCAAGACGCCAGGTACTGGGCGGGGATGCGATGGTGGCCCTGGTGGTCACGTCGATGAAGATGGTTCTTGTCGAAAGTGGTGCGATGTCTTAATGCTGCGCACGACTGGTGCGGAGAGGAGCAGCGAAGCCCTCATAGCTTTGGCAGGTATTCCGCGATGGCGTCAAGATTGCTGCAAAAGACTGTGCTTAGTGGTCATCTGAACTGAACGAACAATTGTTAGGATCTATGCATATAGGTCAAAGTAGGACTTACGAGCTGGTTCTCCTTGCGACCTCTTATTCTAGTCGTGTAGCCTCCCTGGGTGGCCACACCAATATCTCCGCTTCACTTATCCAATCCACATCTCCATTTGCTCACATGCGCCCCCTACCAAAAGCCCAAACTTAAAGCCCTCGTGTTGGCGTGTTAGCTTGAGTGGCTCGTTTGCGATCTGCGCGCCAATGCTTTGTGACGAGGGCCGACGCGTTCCGGCGTAGACACCAGCCTTGTCGGTGGTGAGCCCTGCGTCACGCATGGTAGTCCGGCTTCGACGGCTCGGAGAGGCATCTTGATGGTTTGTGCGAGGACCGCCAATGGGTAACCAGTGCCAGTGCGCCTCCCGACTGGCGGACGCGTCATGCCCTTGGCGAATGGCCCGACGAAACAAAGCGGAGTTGTGAATGGTAGGAACGGGTAGATGTGGCTTGGATCGCCGACATGACATGACGTTCGCTAGGCTGGGTTGCCTGAGGAGTCCCTTCTGATACCATCCTGAGCAGACTGGAGAGCACTGCTGGCGCGATCGGGTCAACCGAGGTGATGAAAGCGCCTAGGTAGAGCAAACCACGCAATATGAGACGCGTGAAAAGGGAATTGAAGGCGGAGGAGGGACAGCGCGAGCGGATGAATCCGCGGTAGAGATGCTAGCCAGGATGAGGGGCTGAGAGCCGTGTTGGGGAGCAAAGAGTGGTATTGGTGGATCGCTGGGGTGGATGTCTGTGTCGCAGGGCGTGTGCGCGCGTGGTCTTTTACCTACGGAATTAAGCACAGGCAGGACGGCGTACGCTGGTGGGACAGGGAAGGGGCACGTACCGGCAAGACGGCGGGAACGGGCCCACATAGGCAGAGTCCACGGGTGGTTATCGATCATGATTCGGTCATCGACGCCTTGGCCGTGCGCAGAACTAGAACAGGCCACTGGCTACTGTGCGAGATGGCAGTCGGGGCAGCGATTGGGAAAGAGACACGGAGCTATTGAGTCCGGCCTGGTCACCTTCGTCCTGTCATCGACATGTCATCACTTCTGCGGCCCACTTCCACATACCTTGTTTTCGGTCCGATCGGTCGCCAGTCGCTGTTCCTCGGTTTCATGCGTATACTATGGTATAGGCATGCCCCGGCTGGAGCGGTGACGCGGTGGCGTTGGTGAGTAGTAAGAATGGGGCCGGGTGGGCTGCTCATTGGTGCTCACTGACTGGCCGCACGGCTTCAGCGCCGAGACAGGTCACCACTTGTCTGCATTGTCAATATGTATACTAAAGCTCATAATATGACATTGAACTCGATTTATGCACCCCCTCTTGTGCTCCACCACTCGCTGAAGTCGCCCATTGTTCACCAGACTCGGCCAATTCATCTACTAACAAATTCAGCAGGCAGCTCTCTGTGACCTGTGTCGCTTCGAGAGACTGCTCATCGACACTATGGCTAAGCGTCTAGTTGTCTGATTCGCAACTGTGCTATCCATGACTCGCGGTATTTGAAAAAATGCCAATAATTACATCGCAAAATACAAGATGTTACAGGTCCGCGTCTACATAAACTCCACCCTCGGCCGAAATCATTCGAGTTCAAAGTCCAGCTCCAGCCACCTTCGCGTCCGCCTTGCAAGACACCCAATCGGATCCATGCACAAAGTCGGCCAGGTCCAGTTCTGTCAGGCTGGGAGCCACGACGGCCACGTTGCTCGGCCACACCAGCCCCTGCCGATTCCATGGAGGAACCCAGAGCAGCAGCTGGCCGGATGCGGACACGATCCAGCCGTTTTCCAATTTGCAGTCGTGTCTGAATTCAGCGGAGCCGTCACTGTTGGCACTGTGTCGCCATTCAGCACAAGGTCAATGTTTCCACGTTTTTGTGATACCTACCTGGCTTCCATCTTGGCGACGTCCCAGATCCGGATGGTGTTGTCCCAAGAGGCCGAGGCCATGCGCTTCCCATCCGGCGAGTACGCCACGGCCGTGATATCATCACCATGCACTTTGATTGGTGCGCCCACCAACTCCCTGGTCTCTGCACCCCACATCCGAAGTGTCCGGTCTCGAGAGCCTGACACGATGTTCTTCCCATCGGGCGAGAAAGCGACAGACTCGATCATCTCATCGTGCCCGAGTAAAGGCGATCCGATGGCCACGCCACTCTCCGCGTCCCATAGGCAAATTGTCTTGTCCCAAGATCCTGAGACTATGCGCGTCCCGTCTGGCGAGTACGCGACACAAGTCACAGCGTTTGTGTGCCCACTGAGTGCCCTGACTTGTTCGCCGATCTTGATGTTCCATGTCCGAAGTATCGCGTCATCGCCTCCTGAGACGACGTGCATCCCATCGGGTGAATATGCGGCGCACCACACTCGCTTGCTGCCATCGTGGTTGAATGGCTCACCCAAAGCTTCGCCGCTGTTTGCGTCCCATGTCCGGACCGTCCCGTCAAAGGAGCCGGAGACAATTTGCGACCCGTCAGGCGAATATACAACGGAGTAGATGTTATCAGTGTGGCCTTCGAGTGCGCTCACTGCCTGGCCAGTCAGAGCATCCCACACTTGCATGGTGCCGTCCGCACAACCCGAGACGATATGGGTTCCATCTGGTGAATATGAGAGACCATAGACGCTCTCATGATGCCCCGAGATCGGTATGGGTCTCAGCTGTCCGGTATTGACATCCCATATCTGAATCTTTCCTTCAAAACTGCCCGAGACGATGCTCGCCCCGTCCGGCGAGTAAGCCATCGACAGGAATCTGTTTGAGGTTCCTGGCAATGCCGCTCCTGCCGCTTCTAATCCCACCGCTCCTGCATCCCATACCCGGACTGTGCCATCCTCTGAGCCAGAGACAATGTGCGTGCCGTCTGGCGAGTATGCGACGGAGTAGACCGCGTCGGCATGCCCTTCCAATGGCGCTCCCGCTGGCTTCCCTGCCTTTACATTCCACACACGAATTGTCTTATCCTCGGAGCCAGAGACAAGGTGCGCTCCGTCTGGAGAGAATGCTACAGACACGACGGCATTGATGTGCCCTTCGAGCACCCCCACTGCCTGTCTGGTCTCGACGTTCCAGAGGCGGATCGTGTTGTCCATTGAGCACGATGCGATGAGGGTCCCGTCCGGCGAGTAAACGACACAATTGATTTGGTCGCGGTGCCCTTCGAGTGATGCTCCAACAGCCCCACCGGTCCCTACGTCCCATATACTGAGTGTCGCACCTCGGTCGGAAACAATATGCGATCCTTCGGGCGAATATGCAAAAAATGTCCCCTTGATCAGCGTTTCCGTGGCCTCTCCAGTCTCCGCATCCCACATGCAAATGGTATCGTCATAAGAGCCTGAGATGATGTATTTTCCGTCTCGTGAATAGGTAACACAGGCAACTTCACCGTTGTGCTTGAGTGGTGACCCTACAGCTTCACCAGTCTCCGAGTCCCACACACGTACCGTGCCATCCTCGGATCCCGACACGATATGGTGTCCGCTCGGCGAGTACGCAATAGACCTGATGGCCGCAGTGTGCCCTCTGAATGGGGCCCCTACTGCTTCACCTGTCTCGGTGTCCCGCACCCAAATGGTCCCGTCATGCGACGCTGAGGCAATCCTCTTTCCGTTGGGCGAGTATGCGACGGCCCAGACAGCATTGGTATGCCCTTCGAATGTCTTGAGCATCGCTGACCAAAGATCCAACTTCCCCAATTTCAAGCGCGCGGTGGATGGGTATTGCGGAAGATACGTCTTAGATACGAGAGACTCGGTCGGTGCGAATGGCAGGGCCGATAGGTAGATGTGGGGGACGCTTTGGGCGATAGGCGCAGCAAATGTCTCCACAAATCGAATCGCGTCTCTGGCGAAAGCGGCAAGATCAGCATCGTGTGCCTGGATTTGATGTTCAGCAATTGGTTGGTTTTCTTTAGAAAAGGCACGCACCTGCGCCCATGCGTGAATCGAAGCGAAAGACTTCGATGCCGTCCCCATCTGCTTGAGCAAGCTCATCGCTTCGAGCCAGTAGAGCAAGTGCTCTTGCAAGAGAACCCGAAGACCATCTAAAATTATCTCGCTATATGATGTCTGTTCCAAATGCTGGCCAAGAAAATGCGACACATATGCAAGAGTAGGTCCAATGTGCTTAGACACGCTGTTGGCAAGATCGGGCAGAGTCGCGTTGGCCATATACGAAGATTTTAGTTTGCATATATTGAAGGCAAGTCGAGAATTGAGTAGCTGGATGCATGACCAGGTGAAGTGTTCGTAATATTGTGTTGGATCGATGAAGTAAGCCAAGCTGCGGTTCTCGTCCGTGAGGAAATCGAAGAATGATATATGACGAGTGGTGATTGGGTCGTTGTTGTTAACGCCGTTCAGTACTGAGCCGAGGGGGAGCAGAACGAATTGAAAGTCCCCACTGTGGTCGCCGTCGCAGAAAATTTCCATGTAGCTGCTCCTGGGGATTGGTTCTTTGGCCACCAAGATACAGCCCATCACGCGCTTGAAGCGAAGGATCGCCAAAGCGTCTTGCTCTGGAAACGCCCTACGAAGGATCAGCGTGTAAAGGTCATCCAGACTGAGCCCGGCTGCCAAAATCTCGGCGACGAGGCCAGTCGCGTGGCCGACTCCGTGCTCTTCTGCTTCTAAAATGGCCCGGCAAGCCGTGGCGGCCCACTGAAATGAATGGTTCGACTCGATTACAAGCCTGCCGAGCCATTGATCCTTGAACAAGCGCTCCTTCTCGGAAGTGTCAACGACTGGGGTCAGTTGGCGCTGTATAAAGATAGAGATGTCTTGGTCGATAGTGGCTGGGTCCATGGTGTCTAGACGCTTCAGCTGAATATGATGTTGTTGATCAGCAAAAAACCGCAGTATATCTTTTTCTGGACGGGTTGTGACAATTAAACGAAAGTTTCGAGGAAGGGCGGGGGCGTTATGTAACAGTGTTTCCAGAAGTGGTTTGCGGGTGTCTGCGGCCCCACTCTCATCCAGCGCGTCTACAATCACGACCAAAGGGCCAACCATCGTGAGAGATTTCGCCGGGCCAAGTATGAAGTTCTCCATCTGTCTGATCGGCGATGTAGTCTTTCTCAACGCGCGATTGTTCTCAACAACACGGCACAGCTCCGCCCTCCACTGTGGGTCCAAGTCCGCAATGTCTCGAGCCACGGTGCTCAAAAGGTTGCCCGGATGACGTCGCAACTGATCTGCTCGACTGAAGGACACAAAAGATCCTAACCTTTTCACCTTGCTGTAGTGCTCGGCAAGGGTATTTGCGATTGCAGATTTGCCTAATCCGGGATCACCAGTCAGGACGAGGACTCGAGCACCATCGTCAGTATCTGGCTCGTTGATCCACTGGTGGAGCTCGACTAAAATAGAAGCTCGAGTCCCTGGAATGCAGACTTTGCTGGGGTCGTACGTGGCGTCATCAGCGTAAAGCAAATCGTCAATAATATGATCCGTGGCTGTGACGAAGTCGGCGTTCAGTTCAACATCGAGGTTCAGAGATTCTTACTTACCTGTTTTCTGAATCTGATCTAAACATCGCAGCATCATAATATCAACTCGAACTATCGCACGCTCGTTGAACCGTGCTTTGAGTTCTTTGAATCTCCAGTCGTACTGCTGGACCTTTGACTGCACTCCAGCAAGAGTGATATTGGCCATTCTAGTCCCTGCAACTCGATTGTAAGACGGGCGCAGGTGGTAGTATTTGCAAAATCTCACAAAATTTCTTGTCGACAGTATAGTCGCGAATGAGATAGGCGCATTCGACGGTCAAAGCACTAAGCTCTTCGAGAATTTCGTGATGTGTTTTGATCGTCTTTAGAGGTTCGGCATCCTCCAGAAACGAATGCACGTCATTGATGGTCTCCATGAGGTGGAACACAGAGTCGTCACGACGTTGCTGAGCGAGAATAGCCTGTTTGAGCGACATTAAACAAATGTGCTCGCAGCTCGCAAGAAGGTCTAGAGTCAAACCTTTGGCACGGCCGACAGAACGAAGCAAGCAGTCTGCACGAAGGGATGAATCTGGCCATTTGACTCAGCGCCCAACTATGAGGCGCTAGATTGGACAGACTCACCGCCGATAATTGATTGAGCAATGTCGTGAATAGCTGTAGTTTTTCGAGAAGCGAGCCCCAGATGTCCTCGAACGATTTGGCGGAACTTAGTACCTCGCTACTCACGTCTGACGCCCTCTGAATCTTCGAGAGTGCCGATGGAGCCACGCTCATTTGTTTTAGGCCACTTCTCGCTTGCTGAATAACTTCTTCCTCGCGAAGGCGGGAAACATCTGCGTCGTTCGAGAGGGTCGATAGCGTGAACAAGAGGGATGTGGGTAATGGCTGGGACACGCCGCCGCTGCCAGTCTTCCATAAATCGAGAGAGACTATATGAGATGATATTGATAAGTAAGAGACAGGAGGAACGTAAACAAAACTATACCAGAAGGAATCCCTCCGAACAGCGACTGCGCGATGGCCTGCACCTCGCCGATTTGCTTGTCTCTGCGAAAGGTGTGATGCTCCAAGAGCTCAAAATTGATGCTGGATGACCTAGTGGTTTCACTGCCAGACTTACCTCAGTATGTTAATGCCGACTGGTAGGCACATCACTCACAAAGTATAAGTATCTTTCCAAGATAGATCAGAGCCTTCCTTGAGGAATGCTGTTTGGAAGGGCGTCTGGCCTTCGAGAGAGATCTTTATGTAGAATGGATTCTTCCACAATGTCTTCTTTGCGAGTTTGCTACATCTCAGATCTTTACGAGGGTAATCATCTTAACATCGCAAGACCTGAGCCATATTTGGACACGTACCAGAAATCCGACCCTTCACGACCGCATTCGCGCTCGATCCGCTGCGCACGATTCAGCTAACTCCAGCCAAGAGTCATAAGACATGCTCACGATTGGTTTAAATCCATTGCGTGGTCTGTCCTCAGAGCGTGTGGTTGATCGATAAGAAGAGTCGAAGTAGGCGCCCAGCGCTGTAGCAGCGGCTGTGGGCGCTCTGTCTCCGAAGTCGAGGCAGAGACGTTTTTAAGTCACCGAGATGTGCAGGTGACACCCCACGAGGAAACATGATCGCTCTTGACAGATGCTGTCTGGTGGATAGCCGGAGGCGGTACTTTCCCTTCCGATGCTGATCGAGGATCATCCTCTCTACTGTAGATCGAAACGCGAGTAAGACCCGCGATCTCCGTTACCCAAGCTGGACTTTATAGCGATTGATATTGAGTGTGCATCGCTATATCCAAGTGAGCCAGAGAATATGCTGAATGAGAAGATACACACGTTTTATAGCTCTTCTATGTACAAAAGCCAACAATGCTCAGTGTGGGTGGGTAGGTCGGGTGGGGAATTCACAGGCAAGTCAAGCGCACATCGGCGCGTCGCAGAAGCCTATGCATATCGCGTCGTGACTTTCCACCACGGCTTAAGATGCACGAGATGGACATTTGACCGTCGCAGAACTCGCTCTCCCAAAAAATGTAGCCGAGATAACTATGCCCAGAGGATCCAGGCCGATAAGTCTTCGCTGGATGCGGTAGCAGAATATCTGAAAATTGAAATGCCGCGATATTGTCTTTAGAGCTAGACGTCGAAACAAACTAATAAGAGACCCGTAAAGATGGGCTGTGTAGGACAGGCTTCGTAGGTGCGAGTCTCGTCAGCCGATATGAACTCCAGATAATGCATTTGAGGCGTGCTACAGACGAGATAGCGATGAGCCCAAATCTGAAACTATCAATTAAGATTGCACGCTAGGCATCGATCTGAGCAGAATTTGCGTACCCTGATTGTCCATGCTGCAAAGGCAGAAGCGGAAACGAGAGTTGGATGCCCTCACTGTGATCTGAATCTACGCCTCGACCGTCGTAGAGGGTTGAGATAGATAGCGGAATATTGAGTTAGAAGTTTGGCAAGGAATCGGCACACTTGAGGTCCGCTTTGGCGACGCATAAACGGGCAGTCACTTTGTATGCACTAACGATAGAGGGTACTCACATTAATCGCGCAGGGGCCTATACCAACCGTTTCACCGTCTTCGCGTATTGACATGCCCACCCAAGTAGCTCATTGCCATGTGTATGCTTTTGCAACCAGTCGAGGCAAGTACTGAGTCTGACTGCGACATCCACGGCTCGCCTTGCGCGAACTTCCCGCCTGTCGATTACTGAAGGTTGACGTGCGGAATTCAATCAAGGTGATTTGTGGCATTTCGAGGAGAGATGGACGCATGACAAATGTTCCCATATTTCAATGCACAAAAGAATATGTCCACCATCTAGAAAGTAGGGAGCTGCTTCTGTCAAAGCAACTCGATCAGCTTTGTGATTTTAGCCCGGTGATTTAAGTCCACTCACAAGAGATCTGATGTCCTGAGCTCCCGGTTTGAGTACCCTTATTCGTTCATCACCGGATGTCGAGGTTGCAGCCTGTGAGGGTGATGGCGAGCGCAGTATGACTGCTATTTTGCTGCCCGAGGTGAGTAATTTGCAATGGAAGCCCGAGATTATGAGCAATAGTAGACGAATATAAGAGAGGGAAGTATCCGAGGCGCAGGCAATTTGGAACAGATAAATTGGCAGGTCTGTGACCATGGAGAGCTCGCCGAGCGCGTCGCGTCAAAAAGGTTTTGCGGAGAGCCGGACCGACGATTTTGGCATTCGGCGATGGCCGGTTCAGAACAAGCCGAGACGGCCGTCTGCAGGGCTCCTACATAGCGCATACAACTACCTACTAGTACTACCACCACCACTTCGCGATTGAACGAGGTCTGAAGCCAAGTTTGAAGTATGACGTCTTGTCCGATGAATCACACAGCTATCTCGACCAGGGGCCACCATCATGCACCATCTGCCAACTGGCTTCTTTCGTAGCGCAGGTACTACCCACGTCCATCCCACACGCGTCTCTGCTCAACTTGGGTCGTGGTCGGCCCGTCCTCGGCCTCCATTCGACGCTATCATAGCTAGGAGCTCGCCCTGCCAACGACCACTCCCGCCTGGCCGCTCTTTTTGCGCCGCGTCGCCCGTATCATGCATGGCCGCACATTGCACAAGCCGTTTCTTGCCCACAGCACAGACTGCCTTCCCCCTTCACTACCACCCCTCTTTCCGCGAGGACTGCTTGGCGACTATCAAAATCCCTGTAATGGGCGCGCTCGCGAGCGTCGCGTCTTGCATATCTGCGAAATCGAGCGCACCGACCGGATCACCCGAGGAGCATCGAGCCTGGATGAACAACCCGCGATTGCTAGGGAGAGACGTTTTAGCGTCATTGAGGTGCTGTGCGTGGAAACTGTCGTGCGTTATGGAGGCGAGCGTGAGTGTATCTACATGCCTATCCTGACTCCGAGAGCTGAAAGAGATTCAGCCTCGCATGCTGATTCTGACAGTCCGCCGTCCGCTTTCATCCCCTACATGCCCGAAGCAATGACAATCGCAACGAGGCTTCCCGAAACAACGTCGTCGATGTGATTACCAGCTGAGGACTAAAACGTGCAGGAACGAGAGCCGAGGCAGCCAGCAGGAGTATTGCCGCCCTTAGCGCCTGAGACCCTTTCAGCGTCATATCCACCTCGCAGCTTCCGGAGTCAGCGCTGCCCCTCTGGACACGTACTCGCTGCTGAAACAGCCCTCGTCTTGGAGTTGTTCACTCGGGGTGCATCTTGCGCGCTAACCACACGCCATGCAGCAACCAACCCCACCTCGAGCGTATTCACAAGTTTCGCAGACTCAATCATGCCGACCACTTCTTCAGCACCCTCCACGCTACGAGGGCCGCTGTTCGCCGGTGTCCCCAGGGATGCGACCAGCTCTTCGGCGTCCGTTCTTGTACAACCTTAGCTGTGAGCGTTACCCCGCAGTGCACCCTTTCTTCGTGCGGATGGGGCTTGAATAAGGTCACATCGTCGCGGGGCCTGGTGCAGGCCGCGTCAGCGCGTCCGCTTAGAAGTTGGATAACAGCCTGCGAAATCCATAGGCGACTATTCAATCTAGAGTGAGCATATCACATTCTCTCTTTCTTAATACATACACATTAACAGGCCAAAAACCAGATTTTAATATGGATCTCGGAAGTTGCGCCAACGTGCACGCGTTCCAACTCCACGCCATTGCCGACTTCCTCTGTTCCTCTCACCTGCGCGAAGGTTCCTTGATGTGGGTGTAGGAGTGTTCAATACCCCGGGAGAGGAGCTTCGACGACCGCGACGAGCTCGGTCAGTTTGATAGGAAGGGGCGGCAGAGTGGTTGATGGAGTTGTGGTTCGGCCTATAACGTCGTCGCTGATGTTCGAGGACTACGTTTCGTATGTCCGTTCTGACGCGTTGATGAAAGAACTATAGGATGATTTTAGGAGGCGCAGGATGCTGGTGGTCATGCGGCTGGAGATGTGATGCAGGAATGTTGCTCCTGTCTAAAATGCTTGTTGGTTAGTTGAGGTTGCACTGAGGCATCTAGGTGAAGCGTATCCTTTGTATAGTGGCACAGCCGCTTCCCCTGCTGCGGACTCTGGACCACGAAATAGCTACAGCTTATGACTGTTCACAGACTTGATTGCAATAGTATTGACTAACATAGCCTCAAGCTTTTTCATAGTGCGTTTGTGGCAGATCTAAACCTACTATGCGGCGCTGAAGTACGTCAGGCAACTAGGCCCAGTGTCTCGGCCGACTCTTGCACAGCTCCTCAACGAATCGGTGACATCCCATCTCGTGTTCAGCCTGAACCTCAGTATTCACGCGCAAGACACCGTGACCACGCTCCCATTTTCACACCTAGCGCAGCCATCGCGTCCCCTTCGCCACCATCCTGCTTTCCACAAGTCCTGATGATTGCAGATAGCCATCGACGCGCTGGCGTGTGTCGATAACCTAGGAAGGATGGGGCTTGTTTGGGCGGAAAGGCAACCGGTGTTGAGGTGGAGGTACTTCGCAGTGGCCCTGACATGTACAGGAGCAGTCTTGTGCGCGATGGCTTCGCTGCATCTTTGGAAAGTTCAAGGTGAGATACCACGACAGGCGGCTGCACCACCAGCGGCTCTGAGCTGCGGTCCAACAAAGCGGCAACTTCTTCCAGTCCCACTCCGCTCCTCATGCCCTGGGCTTGGTTCCCCACCTGAGACGTGAGCACGTCTCCCCGAGCTTCATCACTCTGCAAGTTTCTACCCCAACGAAATCGTGTCGCAATCCCCGCGCACCCACTCTCCGTGTGCCATCACTATCACATCTTGACACCCTCTCCTCCCTGCTCTGCTCCCGCATGGCTCCCTGACTGTGACTGTTGCCAAGAGGAAGTGAAATATTCGTTCATACGTTGCAGAAAGGGTGCCCCAGAGCGATGGGATGACCGTATACAAAGTCCAAGAGCCACCAAAATCGGGCCGAGCAAGACAGACAGACGAGCGTAGTGAGGAGGGTGGAAAGAGAAGTCGCAGGATCCCCGCGAGATCGAGGTTCGTCATCTTCTGGAACAGTTAGATATACATGAGACTCTGGACGATGAGGGTGGGAAAAAAGACTCGTACCTCACAATGGGCATCGACGGTGCTCAATCGATACATAAGGACTGATCTCCGAAAAGACGTGTGGGATTTGACGAATTGCTTGAATACATCGATGGCTTTGGACTTCTTGACAAGACCCAGTTGCAGAGATGACACAATAAAGGATCAGAACTGGGAAAATGTGGGTTGTTGGCTATCTGTGCATCGGTTGAGCTCAGGCGTGGATACCAGTCGATAGCAGGTAGTGCGCTTACCTTGACAACTCTCTGGAAGCGGTAATGCACGCACAAATCTCCCTCTTAGAAACGGTCACCTCGGCCCCCCCTTTTCCATAAAACTTTGACTTACTTCCGCCCCCACCCTGGACCTAACAGCATCACGGCCTTGCGCGCAAATCCGGCCTGATATCCAATCATCTATAACTACCTGAATAAGCATCAGTCATTCGCCAAAGAGAAAACATATATGCGCACCACCTTCCGCTTTCTTCCATGGCCAACTTATACCACACCTCGACTGCGTCTTGATGTCACGTGATACTAAGCCCTGGAGCGTCGCAGACGAATGCCTCGACAAGGTTTGCAGATTCGACTCGGGTTCCTCGGGAAATGGGAGCGTCGTAGAGCGTATCGGAGAAGCAGGCCGCAGCCAGAGAGCAGTATGTCAGGAACTGGGCGGCAATGCGATAGTGGCCCTGGTAGCACGCTGATGAAGACGTGGTTCTTGTCGAAAGTGGTACGATATCTTGATGTCGCGCACATCCATAAGAGAGGGAACGACTATCTTCACTCTCTATGTTCTGACTGTGGGAGACTACGCACATCCTGAGCTGGCAAGAGGAGCACCCATGGCTTTGACACCTTAGGCAGATATTCCACCAAGACGTCTGGGTTGCTGGAGATGTTCCTGCTATGGGGGTCGCCTGAACTGAGCAAACAATTGTTAGGATTCATGCGTATAGGTCGAAGTAGGGCTTACGGGATGCTTCTCCTCACGATCTCTTCTTCAAATCGTGCAGTCAGGGTGGCTACACCAATATCTCTACTTCACTTCAATCAATCCGCATCTCCATTTGCTTACATGCGCCCACCACCAAAAGCCCAAACTTAAAGCACTCGCGTTGGCATGTTAGTTTGCGCGGCTCGTTGCCTTGTGATGAGGGCCAACGCGCTCCCGTGCAGACACCAGCCTTGCCGGCATTAGTGGCATTGGTGGATTGCTGGGGTGGAGGGCTGTGTCACAGGGCGTGTGCGTGTGTGGTCTATGTAAACAGAATCGAACATAAGCACAGGCGGGACGGCGTACGCTGGTGAGACAGGGAAGAGACGTACCGGTAAGACGGCGGGAAAGGGCCCACGTGGGCGGAGTCCACAGGTGGGTATCAATTATGATTCGGTCATCGACTCCTTGGCTGTGCGTAGATTCAGAGGAGGCCACTAGCAAGTACTAGCTACTGTGCAAGGCGGCAGGTAAGAGACCCAGAGCTATTGAGCCCGCCGCCTGGACCTTCGTTCTGGCATCGACTTGATCATCTCTGCGGCCCACATCCAGCTCGTTTTTGGTCTGAGGCACGCCGATCGGTCGCCAGTCGCTGTTCCTCGTTTTCATGTGTATACTCAATACTACGGTATAGGCATGCCCTGGGTGGAGCGGTAACGCGGTGACATCGGTGAGTAAGCACGGTCTGCTCATTGGTGCTCACTGACTAGCTGCACGGCTTCAGCGCTTCAGCGCCGAGACAGGTCACCGCTTGTCTGGATTTTCAATGTGTATACTAATGCTCATAATATGACGCTGAAACTGATCTATGCACCCTCTTGTGTTCTATCACTCGCTGGAGTCGCCCATTGTTCACCAGACTTGGACAATTCATCTACTAACAATTTCAACTGAAAACTCCCTATAACCTATATCGCTTCGAGAAACTGCTCATCGACACTATGGCTAAGTGTCTGATTGTCTGATTCGCAACTGTGCTATCCATGACTCGCGGCCTTCAAAAAAAATGCCAATAATTACATCGCAAATTACAAGATATTACAGGTACGCGTCTAGATGAGCTCCACCCTCGGCCGAAATCATTCGAGTTCAAAGGCCAGCTGCCGCCACCTTCGCGTCCGCCTTGCAAGACACCCAGTCCAATCCATGCACAAAGTCTACGAGGTCGAGTTCTGTCAGGCTGTGGCCCATGACTGCTACGTTACTCGGCCACACCAATCCCTGCCGATTCCAGGGAGGAAGCCAAAGCAGCAGCTGGCCAGATGCGGTCACGATCCAGCCGTTGTCCAATCTACAATCATGTTTGAACTTGACGGAGCCATCACTGTCGGCACTATGTCACGATTCAACGCAAGATCAATGCACTCATGTTTTTGTGATACACACCTGGCTTCCATCTTGACTACATCCCAGATTCGGGTGGTGTTATCCCAAGAGGCCGAGGCCATGCGCGTTCCATCTGGCGAGTACGCCACAGCCGTAATACCACCACCGTGCACTCTTATTGGTAATCCCACCGGCTCCCTGGTCTCTGCATCCCACATTCGTATTGTCTGGTCTCGAGAGCCTGACACGATGTTCTTCCCGTCGGGCGAATAAGTGACGGCTTCAACTGGCTCATCATGCCCGAGTAAAGGCGATCCGATAGCCTCGCCACTCTCTGTGTCCCATAGACGGAGTGGATTGTCTCCAGAGCCTGACACGATGTGCGTCCCGTCTGGCGAGTACGCAACACAAGTCACAGTTCTTGTGTGCCCGCTGAGGGCCCTGACTTGTTCGCCGGTCTTGATGTTCCATATCCGAAGTGTCGCGCCATCACCTCCTGAGACGACGTGCATCCCATCGGGTGAATATGCAGCGCACCACACTCGTTTGCTGCCATCGTGCTCAAATGGCTCACCCAAAGCTTTGCCGCTCTCTGCGTCACATGTCTGAACTGTCCCGTCAAAGGAACCAGAGACAATATGTGACCCGTCGGGCAAGTATCCAACGGACAAGACTTCTTTGCTGTGGCCCTTGAATGGTGCGCCCACTGCCTCGCCAGTCAAAACATCCCAGACCTGAACAGTGCAGTCATCAGATCCCGAGACGATGTGCGCCCCATCCGGCGAGAATGCGACAGCATTTACATCCTTATGATGCCCCGAGATCGATATGGGCCTCAGCTGTCCGGTATTCCCATCCCACATCTGAATTTTGCCTTCTCGACTGCCCGAGACGATGCTCGCCCCGTCCGGCGAATAAGCCACCGACAAGAACCTGTTTGAGGATCCGTGCAATGCCGCTCCTGCCGCTTCGAATCCCACCGCTTCGGCATCCCATACCCGAACTGTGCCATCCGCTGAGCCAGAGACAATGTGCGTGCCGTCTGGCGAGTAAGCGACGGAGAAGACCGCACTGGCATGCCCTTCCAATGGCGCTCCCGTTGGCTTCCCCGCCTTTACATCCCACACACGGATCGTCTTGTCGAATGAGGCGGAAACAAGGTGCGCTCCGTCTGGAGAGAACGCCACAGTCCGTACGATATCGGTGTGCCCTTCGAGCACCACCACTTCCTGCCTGGTCTCGGCGTCCCAGAGCCGGATCGTGTTGTCATTTGAGCATGATGCGATGAGCGCCCCATCTGGCGAGTACACGACGCAATTGACCTGGTCGCTGTGCCCTTTAAGCGGCACCCCCACAGCCTCACCAGTCATCACATCCGAAATAATGACCGACCAGCCTCGGCCAGAAACAACATGTGATCCGTCCCACGAGTATGCAACAGCCATCCCTTCCATTGCCTTCTCTGCGGCCTCGCCAGTCTCCAGATCCCATACGCGAACAGTATCGTCGATGGAGCCTGAGACAATGTAGTGTCCGTCCGGGGAATAAGCAACACAGTCGACATCGTCACCGTGCTTGAACGGCGGTCGCACCGTTTCACCAGCCTCCGACTCCCACATACGTACCGTGCCATCCTTGGATCCCGACATGATATGGTGTCCGCTTGGCGAGTACGCAATAGACCTGATGGCCGCGGTATGCCCTCTGAATGGGGCCCCCACTGCTTCACCTGTCTCGGTGTCCCGTACCCGAATGGTCCGATCTTCTGATGCTGAGGCAATCCTCTTTCCGTTGGGTGAATATGCGACTGCCCAGACAGCATCGGTGTGCCCTTCGAGAGTCTTGAGCATCGCTGGCCACCGATCCAACTTGCCCACTTTGAAGCGCGCGGTGGATGGGTATTGCGAAAGATATGTTTGTGATATGAGAGACTCGGTTGGTGCGAATGGCAGGGCCGATAGGTAGATGTGAGGGACGCTTTGGGAGATAGGCGCAGCAAATGTCTCCACAAATCGAATCGCGTCTCTGGCGAAAGCGGCAAGATCAGCATCATGGGCCTGATTTTGATGTTCAGTAATTGATTAGTGTCTAAGAAAAGGCACGCACCTGCACCCATGTATAAATCGACGCGAACAGCTTTGATGCCATGTTCATCTGCTTGAGCAAGCTCATCACTTCGAGCCAGTAAAGCAAGTGCTCTTGCAAGAGAACCCGAAGATCACCTAAAATTATCTCGCTATATGGTGTCTGTTCCATGTGCTGGCCAAGAAAATGTGATGCATATGCAAGAGCGGGCCCAATGTGTTCTGCTACGCTGTTAGCAAGATCCGGCGGAGCTGTGTTGGCCACATATGAAGATCTCAGTTCGCATATGTTGAAGGAAAGTCGAGATTTAAGTGTGCGAACACATGACCAGGTGAAGTCCTCATAATAATGTGTTCGATCGATGAAGTACGCACTGCTACGGCCTTTGTCGGTCAGAAAATCAAAAAATGTTGCATGGCGAGCTTTGATAGGACTGTCATCACTGATGCCGCTCAACAATGAACCGAGGCGTGAAAGGACCGTATCGAAGTCTTCAGTCTCATCGCCATCGCGGAACAGCTCCTTGAAGGTGCTTTTTGAAAGCGGCTCTTTAACCACCAAGATGCGGCCCATTACGCGTTTGAAATGGTGCATGCCTGCACTATCACCCTCTGCAAATTTTCGGCCAAGAATCAAGCTGTATAGGTCGTCCAGGCCCCCTCCAGCTTTGAGTATCTCGTCGACGAGTTGATGAACACCTTCTTCATCTGTTTCGAGTATGGCCCGACAGGTGGTAGCGGCCCACTGAAAGACGTAGCCTGACTTGTTAACAAGCGCGCTAAGCCACCGCTCCCTGGACAACCACTTTGCGTCAAGAGCGCCGGTAATGGGATCCAGTCGATGTTCTATGAATTTCTCAATATCCATACGCAGATCGATATCTGCCTGGACCATGGTTTCCAGACCCAGCTGTTCGATATGTGCGCGTTTACCGGAGAACGCGCGGGTGATATCCTGTTCTGGACGTGCTGTCACAAGAACGCGGAAGTTGCAAGGCAGGGCGGAGGCATTTTGAGAGAGCACATGGAGGAGCGATTCGCGGGCCTGCACGTCTCCGCTCTCATCCAGTGCGTCTATTATGATCACCACAGGGCCGGCTATGCGGAGAGATTTCGCCGGACCAAGTAGGACACCCTCCATCTGGACTATAGGCACCTTGCTTGTAGCCAGCGAAATGTCCCTGTTGACCATGTTACGGAGTGCTAGCCTCCAATGCGGATCGAGGTCCGCAACATTACGAGAGATGGTGCTCAATAAATTTCCCGGATGACGATCCTGCTGTTCTAGCCGGCTGAAGGACACAAAAGATCCCAGTCTTTCCACTTTTTTGTAGCGCTCGGCGAGAGTGTGTGCTATGGCGGATTTTCCCAATCCGGGGTCGCCAGTGAGAAGCATGATCCGGGGAACATCATCGCCGTCTGCCTTATTGATCCAGCTGTGGAGTTTGCCTAGAACGAACTTGCGGGTCCCAGATAAACAAGCTCTATTCGGGTCAAACCCGCTTGTGGCCAAAGGCAGATGGCTGAGTACAAAGGTCATAGCTGCGATATCATTACTGTTAAGCCTAGCTATGCAGTTGAAAGTACTCACTATCAGTCCGAACTTCATTGAGAACACTTTGGATATTTTGCGCGTGGTCTAAACAGCGCAAAAGCATGATGTCGATTTGAAAAATGGCGCGTTCCTGGAGTTTCAATTTGATTTCTTTGAAATTATCATCATACTGTTGTATTTTCTCCTCCACTCCAGCCAGCGTAAGATGGACAATCCTTTTCCCTGTAGATTATTTTGAGAACGGAGTCAGGGCTTTGAGTCAGTGCGATCACTTACAAAAGTTTTTGTCCATTGCATAGTCGCGAATCAGATACGCACCTTCCGCGGTTAAAGAACTCAGAGACTTGAAGATCTCGGGATGCGTTTTGACTGTTTCTGAAGGTTCAGCATCTGACAGGAATGAGTGCACATCATCGATAGTCTCCATCAGACGAATGATAGAGCCGTCACGGCGTTGCTGGGCGATGATAAGCTACCAGCCCGTAATCAGTGAACACCTCGTTGGATGAGATGAACAACAGCCAGACCTTCGGTACAGCCGACAGTACATAACATGCCATCTGCACATATGGGTGAATCTAATTGTTTGAATTTAACGCCAGAGACTGAAAAGCAGTCATCAGAAAGCGCTCACCGCAGATGATCCATCAGCTATATTAGCGAATAGCTGAAGCTTTTCCACGACTGAGGCCCAGATTTCCCCGACTGTTTTTTCGGAATTGAACATGTTGACACCCGCACTGGATATCGTCTCAACATTCGCGCCAGCAAATGGCGAAAGAACCATTTGGTCAAGCCGTCCACGGCCTTGTTTAATTGCTTCTTCCTCGTGAAGTCGAACAATGTTTGCGTCCTTCGAGAGGGTTGACAACCTGAACGAGAGAGATGGTGCGAACAGCCGTGGGGGCACACTGGTGTTTTTGCCATTCCAGAGGGCGAGCGAGGTGTCTAACCAAGGACGACACTCAGAGGTAAACATAGATATCATACAAGACACCATACCACTCGAGCTCCCTCTGACGAGATGCTGCAAGACGACCTTCGCCTGGCCGACTTCTTTCGCTTTCCGAATGGTGTGGTGCTTCAATAGCTTGAATTGTATGTTGGATAATACCGAGGCCTCGCTGCAAAGTTTGCATTAGCAAGCCGGTTCCAGACGATGCATATGTTTCTCACAAAATGTACTTGTCATCCCATGAAAGCTCCGATCCTCCTTTGAGAATACTTGTTAGAAAGATCTTTTGGTCGTCGAGAGAGATTTCGACGTGGTAGGATTTCTCCCTGTCGAGCTGGTTGCATTTCAAGTCTGCGGGGTTCAAACGTTCGTTATCGTAGCTCATCTGCAACGTGTGCGAGCACATACTGTATATTTCAGCCTTCAAGGTCTTTGTTGTGCTAGGTTCGCTACATGCGATTCAATAAAGAACATGCTGTAGCAACAATCATAGCTCACGATTGGTTTGGATCCGTTTCGTGGTTCATCTTTGGAGCTTGAGGTGGATCGAAGGAAAGATACAAGATAGGCGCCTAGCGCCGGAGCCTCAAAGCGCCAGCGGATATGAGCGCTCTGGCTCCGAAGCCCTGTCGAGTTGTCACTGTTCGTGGCGCAAAGGCCAAACACATGCAGTAAGTTACCGAGGTCACATGGAGATGATGCAGGCTTCAATTGAAATGTCTAGATTGCGAGTCAAGAGGTTCAATTACAAGTGAGGATTCTCGAAGCGAGTTGCGTGTCTGTAGTGCTGAAGTAATAGAACCTCCGGAAGTTGTCGCTGAGATCTATGGAGAGCAATGATTAATGGTGAGTGTCGCGTCTTTGTGCAGCACCGGCAAGTCCGTACTTAGTTTGATGCCCATTGCCAAAAAAATGGCCAGGCATACCCGCTGGTTTCACTTATGGTTTTCGCACAACTGTGCTAGCCCACTATTTCCGCAAAGACGATGCGTGGGGTGTCAGCTGGCCTGAGAAAAAAACCTCGGCCCTGGATTATGGCAGCATGAACTGGGATGTAGACGGAGTTCTCAGGATGCTGGAGCGTGGCGGACGTTGGAGTCTGTCGCAGAAACAGAGGCGCATGAGAGGAGGGTCTGGTGCGAAGGTGAGGTGGGTGCAACTTGCTGGGCCTGAGGCAGTGCGGTAGCCTGGATGAACAGGGTTGGTTGGAGGCGGCACCGCGCGCGGCAGCGGGGACATCAGACAGTGGAGAAACGATTGGCACAAAGCAAAGTTCACGGGAAGAATATAAATGCATCGGAGATACAGAGAGTGCGCGCCAGTCTGTTTGGGTCGGCGGAATACGTTTGACTGGAAGGCGCAGAGACAGCATCCAGAGTGATGAGGTCGGGCCTCGGCAGCGTTGCCGGATTCAGAACGACGGCTGTGCCACGTGGCTGGCAGCCGGAGTCACAAGCGCCCCGCCAACTTGATGCCGCCATCTTCGAATTCACGAGCGAGCTTGTTTCGTATCCCACCTCTCTGCAGCTGTGTCAGCGTCCTGGATCGATGACGTCCTCTCTGATGCAGGACACGACCACATCGAGCGCGCCGATGCTGGACTGCATTCATTCGACACACTGAGTGCGTTCTTAGCACCAGGCTCATCCTGCCCGAAGCGTGTCTCAGGAGCAGGCATATCCCCAAGATCACGACCGCCCCGTCCGTTCGTCATCGAACGCGAAAATAGCAACTGCATTCCCTCCCCAACAACTACCCCATCGTCGATGCCCTTCCCGCACCTCGCCGCCCGCCCGCGCCGAGCACACGGTAGCACACTCCGCCAGCCTTTCACAGCAGGGCCGCATTTTCGTCCTCGTCGCCATCGCAATTCCTGAATGCACTACTGGGCGCTGGTATACAGGCTTCCCCGTCATCGCCTCGTCAACATGCGAGGCCCAGCGAGGCATTGTCTTGCTCGAGGGGAATGTGACACGTCCTGGGGAGATGACTTGCGACCTCTAGGAAACGCGTTTGGGGAGAGCATATGCGCCATGGATGCACGCGTGAGTGTCTTTTTCTGCTTCTTCGTGATTATAGAAACTGAAAGTGATGTAGTCTCACTTGCCAATACCGTCACCAGCCACCTGCTTTCATGTTTTCTGCGAATTCACTTCCGAACTGGAACCCCCGTTTACCTGCAAGGTTGATCAAAATACCATCAATAACTGCTCGGGAGAACCTTCACAGTGCAGGAGCGAGAGTAGAGATGTCCAGCAGTAGTATGTCCCCACTCGACGGCGCTAGGCAACTCTGCACATATCATATTCGTTTCGTGGCCTGAGACCCTAACTACCCTCCGTCTCCTATATGCAGTCGCTGCGAGTCTCCGACGTCGACTTCGGAGCCGTTCATTCCTTAGGATATCATGCTGCTCAACACGCAGTGCAACCTACGCCGCCCTCGAGCGTATCGAGCTCCGCGCAGTTAAACCTTTCGCAATGCGACGACTGATTCGTGCAGACATCTCCTAAGACGCGAACAGCAAGCCGACGTCTGTGCTCATATCACCCTCTGGCGTGGAGACGGGATGCAGGGTGTGCGCGTTGGTAGCAAGGGGTTCACAAGTCTAGATGCGTACGTTCTTCGTGCAGATGACCATCGACGAGCGGCACGAGATTGCGCAGCGACCGATGCACTCCGGGTTGCGCGTCTACTCAGCCACTGGATCAGCTGCAGAAGTCCGCGGGCGACTATTCAGTTCAGAGTGCGCAGCCCCACACTTCTTCGTTATCGATACCCACTAACACACTGCGCACTAGCTTTTGCGATAGATCTCGACAAATGCGTCGACCTTCGCGCCCTCCAATTCCACGCCATCCGTCCTGGTACTTCGGCTTCCAACGCTGCTCTATCCTCATCATGAACCTCCCCCGCCGATTCTATCCCTGTCACGAGCGCGAATTCTCCTTCTCGATGCGCGTGTATCGAGTGTACAATGGTCTTGGGAGGAAAGTTTCGACAGGCGCGAACAGCTAGACTACTTTAACTAGAAGACGAAGACGGCTATCCCTGCGGCGCAGAAGCATCCATAAGATAATAGTATCGCCGATATAGGCAGTGCACTTCTTATGCGTGCTTAGAGGTGTTGGTGAAAGAAGGATGGCGCTATTCCTGGAGGAGCGGGATGCGGACGATAAGTCGGCTCGAGGAAAGAGTGGTGCAGGAATGTCGCAGATATCTGGGTACTCGCTGATTGTTCGAGGCGGCACTGCCTATTCTTTACTCTGCAATATGCTAATGAACTTTATCATACGTACTATGTTACGCTTGGAGTTCTTAACACCTACTTCTCTACAACCAGACTGTTGAATCTATGCTATAAAAAGTCCACAATTGTCAGGGAAACCCATTAGTATAGTCGATCCCAAGTTATTTTGGTGCAGCATATACTAAGCAGATATATTCTGAGCTATATCAGACTGATTAAGTGGGCAGCTTGACGAGTAACTCAGCTGTTCTGAGGGAAATGATGAGTGTCTGATCACATGTCATCAATAGAGACGGCCTTTACCTTCCGACGATCTCGGCGCAAATGGCGAGACGCATCCGAAGAGGAGCATTTCGCGATGCGGAACAACTTTCCGCTGGTAGTACTGCGTCGATGTGCATTTGCAGCTCTCAAGCGCAGGCCGCTGCGTCTCATTATCCTTCTGTCCTAGCCTGGCCAGAATCGCGACGAGCTCCGCCAGCAGCGCGTATGCAAGACCCAGACCACCAAGCAGATGCTTGTCAACTATCCGAGGCTTCGCAATTGGGCCATACGCCTTCAGCCGCGGCTCCCGTGTCGTGCTACGCTTCTGTCTCGGTAACTCCAACCTCGGCATTCCAACGAGCAGCGGAGCTGCGAGCACTGGAACCGATGGATGTTCCATCTGGCGAGCATGCAAAAGATATAGTTCCACCACTGCTCTTTTCCAAAGAAGGTAATTTGCAGCCTGGGTAATTGCGAGCTTGGTGGAAGGGGATATCAGGACGCCAGTGGATTTGCAAGAGCTTGGGGTTCGTCTGTGGGACAATCAGGTAGGTATTAGGCTTTGAGCAAAGAGAATGGGGAAAGAAAGACGGACCTGGGACAGTGTGCTTGGAGAATACATGACAATCGCCTGCAGGAACGCCCATCAGTGGCGAGGTGCCCGAATGTAGCATTCCTTCAAGACATCCGCCACTGTCAGGGACGTGGCAAGCAAGGGCTCATCCGAGCATCGCGAGAGGGCGGACAGCAGAATCTCTGCACCATGGCAAGTCAGAGGGGCAAGGAATTCGGTATAGGGGACTGCTCACCTTGAGGCCTTCTGAGTGAAGCGCTGCTCGCTCCGCTCTCATTAACATGGCTGGACCGCCACGCCTACACCGCCTCCGACAATCTGAACATGGCTTGTGCGTCTGCCCCAGTTCGACAGCGCGTTTGCTCCATGTCGGCCGCTCACCCATATATCTGTCATCATCCTATTCAGCACCAGTTCCATCATAAAAGACAATATTTGCGTACCACTTGGATGCACACTTTACTTCCTTTCCGCGGCCTCCTTCTTTGATCATGGCGACATAACGAAACCCGCTATCAACGGCTGCCTCGACGTCCTGCTTTGAATTGACTTCAATGTCGCGCACAACTGTGAGATCGTGCCCACTGCGAGCCCGCCGGAGCATCTTCCCATCGGCGACCCATGGGATGCTAGGTCCTGGGCGAATGAAAATGATGGCAGGACCACATTGATGAAAACGCTGAATGCCTGGCAATCACGGGTCTCGGTGAGGAACAGCAAGAGTGGAGGGCGAGCTTGGGAGAGGAGGGTGATACGAAAAGTCGCTGGATTCGCATGAGGCTGAAGCTCGTCATCTCTTCTAGAAGGTTCAAATATGAATTAGATGCTGAATAATGGAAATGATGGAAACGCACCATGCCTGAGACAATGTGTTTGACCTGTATGCATTACCGACCTTCCGGGAGGTCCATTATTCCTAGTAGGCAGTGACGAACTACTCGAGTCTAACGACGCCTTTGAACTCCGGAGCACGCGCAGCCTCGGTATATCAAGGCAAAGCTCATGTCGAAAAGATAGAATGGATAAGGCTCTTCATGGATAGTTGATGTCAGGAGCAAATGCCTGTCGAAAGCCGGTAGTGCTGACCTGGACAACTTGCCGGAAGCGGCGATGTACGATGCAATGTACTAGACATCTATGACCATCCGAGTCAGCATCATTCGTTCATAAAGGAAGAGCATATATGCGCACCATCTGCTGCCTCCTCCTCTGCTATGGCCAACTTATACCACACCTCTCGACTGCATCCTTTCATCGCTTTGATGTCACGTGATACTAAACACTGGAGCGTCGCAGACGAATGTCTCGACAACGTTTGCAGATTCGACTTGGGCGCCCCAGGCGATTGGAGCGGAAGGCGTATCGGAGTAGCGGGCCGCAGGCAGAGAGCAAGATACTAGAAACTAGGCGGGCGAATGCGATAGTGGCCCTGGTAGCCACGTTGATAAAGACGTGGTCCTTGTCGAAAGTGGTAAGATCTCTTGATGCTGCGCACGGCCGGTGCGGAGAAGAGAAGCGAAGCCCTCATAGCTTTGGCAGGTATTCCGCAATGGCGTCGAGATTGCTGCAAAAGACTGTGCTTAGGGGTCACCTGAACTGAACGAACAATTGTTAGGGTCTATGCATATAGGTCAAAGTAGGACTTACGAGCTGGTTCTCCTTACGATCCCTCACCCTAGTCGTGTAGCCTCCCTGGGTGGCCACACCAATATCTCCGCTTCACTTCAGCCAATCCGCATCTGCATCTGCCCGCCACCAAAGTCTCAACTTAAGACCCCGCGCTGGTACGTCAGCCTGGGTGCCTCGTTTGCGATCAGCGAGCCGCAATGCCTTAGCATGAGGGTCCTGACGCGCTCCTGCGCAGGCTCCAGCCTTGTTGGTGGTGTGCCCTGTGTCACGCGCGGCAGTCCAACTTCGATGGCTTGGAGAGGTACCTCGATTAGCAGCTCGACGAGACAAAGCGCAGCTATGAATGACGGGAGCGGGATGACTGTGATTTAGGTGAGCGACATGCCATGACGCTTGGTGAGCAGAAGACGACTGGGACGCTTGAGGGGTCTCTTCTGATACCATCCGGGCAGACTAGAGGTACTGGCGGTGCGATCAGGTTGACCGACACGATGCGGACGGGAGCGCCTAGGTGAAGTGTCACAGGCATTACGGACGCGCGGAGTTGAGAAGGTAAAGCGGCGGGGCAGCGCGAGGGGATGAATCCGCTGTGGAGGTTGGCGGGGATGAGCCTGAGGGGCTAAGCCGTGGAGGGAAAATAATCAGGAGTATTGGTCGGCTGCTGGAGGGAGGCCTGCGTACATTGCGGGGCGTGTGCGCATGTGATCCCCTGCCTCTATACGAACACAGCCGAACGTAAGCACAGGCGGGACGGTGAACGCTGGTGAGGCGGGGACTTGGAAGGGAGACGTACCGGTAAGACGGCGGGAAGGGCCGTAGGCGGAGTCCACAGGTGAGTATCGATTGTGATTCGGTCATCAACGCATTGGCTGTACGTAGAACTAGAGCAGCTCACTGGCTATTGTGCGAGATGGCAGTTGAGGCGGCGATTGGGAAAGAGACACGGAGCTATTGAGCCCGCGGCCTGGTCACCTTCGTCCTGTCATCGACATGTCATCACTTCTGGCCCACTTCCACATACCTTGTTTTCGGTCCAATCGGTCGCCAGTCGCTGTTCCTCGTTTTCATGCGTATACTATGGTATAGGCATGCCCCGGCTGGAGCGGTGACGCGGTGGCGTCAGTGAGTAGTAAGAATGAGCTGCTCATTGGTGCTCACTGACTAGCCGCACGGCTTCAGCGCTTCAGCGCCGAGACAGGTCACCACTCGTCTGCATTGTCAATATGTATACTAAAGCTCATAATATGACACTGAACTCGATCTATGCACCCTCTCTTGTGCTCCACCACTCGCTGAAGTCGCCCATTGTTCACCAGACTCGGCCAATTCATCTACTAACAAATTCAGCAGGCAGCTCTCTGTGACCTATGTCGCTTCGAGAGACTGCTCATCGACACTATGGCTAAGCATCTGGTTGTCTGATTCGCAACTGTGCTATCCATGACTCGCGGCCTAGAAAAAATGCCAATAATTGCATCGCAAAATACAAGATATCACAAGTCCGCGTCTACATGAGCTCCACCCTCGGCCGAAATTATCCAAGTTCAAAGTACAGCCGCTGCCTCCTTCACGTCCGCCTTGCAAGATACCCAATCGGATCCATGTACAAAGTCTGCGAGGTCGAGTTCTGTCAGGCTGTGGCCCATGAGTGCTACGTTGCTCGGCCACACCAGACCCTGCCGATTCCAGGGAGGAAGCCAAAGCAGCAGCTGACCAGATGCGGTCACGATCCAGCCGTTTTCCAATTTGCAATCGTGTCTGAACTTGACGGAGCCATCACTGTCGGCACTATGCCACCATTCAGCACAAGGTCAATGATCTCATGTTGTTTGTGATACGTACCAAGCATCCATCTTGGTGACGTCCCAGATCCTAATGGTGTTGTCGAAAGAGGCCGAGGCGATGCGCGTCCCGTCAGGCGAGTACGCCACGTCCTTAACATACCCACCGTGCACTTTGATTGGTAATCCCACCGGCTCCCTGGTCTCTGCATCCCACATCCGTACTGTCTGGTCCCGAGAGCCTGACACGATGTTCTTCCCATCGGGCGAATAAGTGACGGCTTCAACTGGCTCATCGTGCCCGAGTAAAGGTAATCCAATAGCTTCACCACGCTTGACCTCCCACAGGCGAAGGGTGTTGTCCCCAGAGCCCGACACGATGCGCGTCCCGTCTGACGACCATGCCACACAAGTGATAGCTTGAGTGCGTGAGTGCCCTCTGAGTGCCCTGACTTGTTCACTGGTCTTAATGTTCCATATCCGAAGTATCGTGTCATCGCCTCCTGAGACGACGTGCATCCCATCGGGTGAATATGCGACGCACCACACTCGCTTGCTGAATAGCTCACCCAAAGCTTCGCCACTGTTTGCATCCCATGTCCGAACTGTCCCGTCAAAGGAGCCGGAGACAATGTGCGACCCATCGGGGGAGTATGCAACGGATAAGACGTCCTCGGTGTGGCCTTTAAATGGTCTACCCACTGCTTCGCCGGTCAGAGCATCCCACACTTGCATGGTGCCGTCCGCACAGCCCGAGACAATCCGGGCTCCATCTGGCGAGTATGAGAGACCATAGACCTCCTGGCGGTGCCCCGAGATCGTTATGGGCCTGAGCTTTCCGGTATTCACGTCCCATATCTGAATTTTGCCTTCATAGTTGCCCGAGACGATGCTCGCCCCGTCCGGCGAGTAAGCCATCGACATGAATCTGTTAGAGGACCCTTGCAATGCCGCTCCTGCCGCTTCGAATCCCACCGCTTCTGCGCTCCATACCCGGACTGTGCCATCCGCTGAGCCAGAGACAATGTGCGTGCCGTCTGGCGAGTATGCGACGGAGAGGACCCAGCTGGAATGCCCTTCCAATGGCGCTCCCGCTGGCTTCCCTGCCTTTACATCCCACACACGAATTGTCTTGTCGTCGGAGCCAGAGACAAGGTGCGCTCCGTCCGGAGAGAATGCTACAGACCCTACGTCGCCGGCGTGTCCTTCGAGCACCCCCACTGCCTGTCTGGTCTGGGCATCCCAGAGCCGGATCGTGTTGTCATTTGAGCATGATGCGATGAGGGTCCCGTCCGGCGAGTATACGACGCAATTAACACTACCATAATGTCCTTCGAGTGGTTCCCCATCAGCCTCGCTAGTCACTGCATTCCATATGCTGACTTTCATGCCTTGCCCAGACACAATATGTACTCCATCAGGCGAGTACGCAACACACCAAATCCCACCATGAGCCCAATTAATAGGCTCTTTTGCGGCCTCGCCAGTCTCTACACTCCATCTGCGGATGGTACCATCCTCTGAGCATGAGGCGATATACATTCCATCCGGAGAGTAAGCAACGCCATTAACTTCGTCGCTGTGCTTGAGCGGCAATCCCACCGCTTCCCCAGTCTCCGGATCCCACATCTGTACCGAACCGTCATAGGACCCCGAGACTATGCGGCGTCCGCTCGGCGAGTATGCGAGCGACCAAACAGTCTTGGTATGCCCCCTGAATGGGGCCCCCACTGCTTCACCTGTCTCGGTGTCCCGCACCCAAATGGTCCTGTCGGCAGATGCTGAGGCAATCCTCTTTCCGTTGGGCGAATATACAACGGCAGAGACAGCATTAGTGTGCCCTTCGAATGTCTTGAGCATCGCTGACCACCGATCCAACTTTCCCGCTTTCAAGTTCGCGGTGAATGGGTATTGCGGAAGATATGTCTTAGATACGAGAGACTCGGTCGGTGCGAATGGTAGGGCCGATAGGTAGATGTGGGGAATGCTTTGGGAGATAGGAGCCGTAAAAGTCTCCACAAATCGCATTGCATCTTTGATGAAAGCAGAAAATTTGGTATCGTGGTCCTGATATTCAATATTTAGAAGTTTATAGGGATTTACAGAGAAATACGCACCTGGGCCCATGCTCCAATTGAACTAAATAGCTTCAATGCGGTACTTATCTGCTTCAGCAAGCTCATCACCTCGAGCAAGTGAAGAAGGTGCTCTTGCACGAGAGTGCGAAGACCAATCAAAAGCTTCTCCTCATATGAAGTCCGTTCCAGATGCTGGCCAAGGAAACGTGAAGTATATGCCAGAACAGGGCCGATGTATTTTGCCACGTGATCAGGTGTATCAGTGCTCACTGCGTATGAAGTTGGCAGTTGGCAAATGTTGAAGGTAAGACGAGAATTGAGTGTGCGAACGCATGACCAGGCAAACTTTCTGTGATAGTGCGTTGGATCAATGAAGTAGGTCATGCTACGACCCTTGTCGGTCAGAAAATCAAAGAACGAAGCGTGGCGAGACTTGACAGGAGTGCCGTCACGGACGCCACTCAGCAACGAATCGAGAGGTGCGAGCACCAATTCAAAGTCTTCTGCTTCGTCGCCTTCACCAAACAGCTCCTTGAAGCTGCTTTTGGAAAGCGGCTCTTTGGCCGCCAGGATGCAGCCCATGACACGCTTGAAACGTAGCATAGCCGTAATGTCACGCTCTGGGAATTTCCGGCAGAGAATTAACTTGTACAGGGCGTCTAGGCTCTCCCCTGCCTCGAGTATCTCGGTGATGAGTTGAGTTGCATAGTGAAAGCCTTGTTCATCTGCCTCGATTATGGCCCGACAAGTGGTGGCGGCCCACTGGAAGACATGACCAGACTTCGTCACAAGTGCGTTAAGCCACCGCTCCCGGAACGAATACTCTTTGTCCAAGGCCTCTTTGATGTGATCAAGCCGGTGCTCTATGAACGTAGCAATGTCCTGACCGATAGTCGCCAGGCCAATGGTATCCAGATGGCTGTGCTGGATGCGCGCGCGTTTATCAGAGAATGCCTTGATGATATCTTTTTCGGGGCGCGCTGTCACAAGAACGCGGAAGTTAAAAGGCAGAGCAGAAGCTTTTTGAGCCAGTACTTGGAGGAGAGATTCACGTGCAGCTGTGTTTCCACTCTCATCCAGTGCGTCCACGATGATTACAACAGAGCCAGCGATTCGGAGAGACCTCGCGGGACCAAGTAAGACGGTCTCCATCTGCCTTGTAGGCACGGTGCTCTTGGCCAGCGAAATATCAGCATTGACCACGTCGCGGAGTGCCACCCTCCAATGCGGATCGAAGTCCGCCATGTGCCGCGAGATAGTGCTCAATAAATTTCCCGGATGGCGACGCTGCTGGTCGTTCCGGCTGAAGGACACGAAAGATCCCAGCCTTTTCACCTTGCGGTAGTGCTCGGCGAGGGAGTGCGCGATGGCGGATTTGCCCAACCCGGGGTCACCAGTGAGAAGCATAAGTCGAGGAGCATCCTCGCCATCCCCTTTGTTTATCCACTCGTGGAGCTCGTCCAAAACGAACTCACGGGTCCCTGGTATGCACATTTTTCCCGGATCAGCTTCAGCGCCTTCGGCATAGGGAAGATTGCCGATGACCAGGGTCATAGCTGCGATACTATTATTATATAGCACGGTTGCGAGCTCAGAAGTACTTACTATCGCTCTTTATCTCATCGAGCACGGTTTGGATGCTCGTGATTTGGTCCAAACAGCGCAAAAGCATGATGTCGATTTGAAAAGTTGCGCTTTCATTGAGCTTCGCTTTGAGTTCCTTGAACTTATCGTCGTATTGTTGAATTTTCTCCTCCACACCGGCAAGGCTGAGACGGGCGACCCTGGTCACTGCAGGCAATGTTGAGACGTGAGAGGGACGGTACCTCTGCGCAATAACTTACAAAAGCTCTTGTTGACAGCGTAGTCGCGAATCAGATATGCACCTTCCGTGGTTAAAGCACTTAGAGCTTGATAGACCTTGGGGTGCTTTTTAATTGTCTCCGAAGGTTCAGCGTCCAGCAGAAATGAATGCACGTCATCGATGGTCTCCATCAGACGAATTATAGAATCGTCACGGTGTTGCTGAGCAATGATAACCTGTTGGCACAATATCGTTGAGTTTAACTCTATGTAGAAGTTGGCCGGCCATCAGACCTTCGGTACAGCCGACAGTATGAAGCAGGCCGTCTGCACGTAGGGGTGGATCTGGTCTTTTGATTTAACGCCAAAAGCTCGGAACCAAAGTACTGAGCATGCTCACCGCGGATAATCTGCCGGCTATAGTGGCGAATAGCTCAAGCTTTTCCACGACCGAGGACCAGATATTCTCCACCGATTTCGCAGAATTCAAGGTCTCGATACCGACGCTGGACGCCGTCTCAACCTTCGTTAGCGTCAATGGAGCAAGGCTCATTTGTTCGAGGCCTCTACGACCTTGTTCAATCGCTTCTTCTCCGCGGAGACGATCAGTATTTGCATCCTGCGAGAGGGTCGACAGCGTGAACGAGATAAACGGCGAGAGCAATGGTTGGGGAATATTAGTATGGTCGCCATTCCAGAAAGCAAGCAAGGTGTCTGGCAAAGAAGAATGGTCAGAAGCTGGTATAAATGTCGTGAGGGAAGCCATACCGGTTGAGCTCCCTTTGACAAGTGACTGCAAGACGACCTTCACCTTGCCGATTTCTTTCGTTTTCCGAAGTGTGTGGTGCTCCAAAAGTTTGAAATTGATGCTGGACGAGCTTGCGGCTTCGCTGTAGAAGTAATTCGTCAAGTGGATGTCATCCGATGCTTGATTTACTTACAAAATAAACTTGTCATCCCACGCAAGCGCCGATCTCCCCTTGAGAAACTTTGTGCAGAAGGAATCCTGACCGTCGACAGAAATCTCGACGCGGTACGGCTTCTTGAACCAGGTCTTGCGGATGAGCTTATCGCACTTTATGTCTGAGAAATTGCAATATTAGTTGCCAGGCCTTGTCAGAGCCGTGTACGAGTACGTACTGAAAATCTGGGCCTTCACGATCGCTGTTGGACCCGGTTCCCTACATGCAGTTCAGTCAAGAAACATACGGATCCATAAGGCTAGCTTACGATGTGTTCGGATCCCTTTCGCGATCCATCTTAGGAGATGGTAGTTGATCGATTGAAAGAGCCGAGGTAGGCGCCCGGTGCTGGCCTCATGGCGCTCGTGGATACAAGCGCTCTGTCTCCACCTGTCGAATTGTGGCGCAAAGCTATTTTGCACCCAGTCACATGAGAACGGGTTTAGCCCAATCGCACTTGACAGATACTGTCCAGTGGATGGCCGGAGGCGATACCTTCCCTTCCGATGCTGATCGACGATCTTCCTCTCCGCTGTAGATCGGAACGCGAGAAAGACCCGGGAGCTCCGTTACCTAGGTTGGACTTCATAGCGATTGAAATAGGGTGTATATCGCTATATCCAAGTGAGCCAGAGAATATGCTGAATGAGAAGACACCCACGTTGTCTGGCTCTTATATTCCCAAAAGCCGACGCAGCTCAGTGCGAATGAGCAAATTGGACGAGAAATTTACAGGCAAGTCAAACGCATATCGTCGCGTCGCAGAAGCCTATGCACAACACGTAGTGGCTTTCCATCACTGCAGAAGATGCACTGGATGGACATTTGACTATCGCACAACTCGCTCTGCCAAAGAATGTAGCCGAGATAGCCATGCATAGAGGTTCGATGCCGAGATAACCATGCATAGAGGTTCGATGCCGAGAAGTCTTCGCTGGATGCGGTAACATGATATTTGAACATCAAGAGATATAAATGCGACAAGATCATCTCTGAGTACTGATATGTGGTTGGGGAAATGACGTCCGTGTTTGATTCGAAGGTAGAGGCTGAATCATGCAAGCGAGCGACTCATAGAGATGGGCTGCGTAGGATAAGCTTTGTAGACGCGAGTCTTGTCAGCCAATATGAGCTCCAGATAGCGCACTAGAAGCGTGTTGTAGACGAGACAGAGAGTAAAGCAGGGCTGAAGTGGTAGTATCGATTAGCATTGCACGCCAGACATTGATCTGAGCAGAATTTGCGTACCTTGATTGTCCATGGTGCAAGGAAAGAGGCGGAAATGAGCGCTGGATGCCCTTACTGAGGCCTACATCCACGCTTTGACCATTGTAGCAGATTGAAATAGATAGCAGAGTATCGAGTCGGAATTCTTGCAAGCAATCGGGACACTCGAGGTCTACTTTGGGGACGCGTGCACGGTCAGTCAGTTTGAATGCACTCACAGCAGAGGATTCTCACATCATTAGTGCAGTGACATATACTCAGCATTCGGCGTCCTCGTGAGGATATGCCCATCTAATTAGTCCATTGGCATGTTTCTGATATTGCAACCAGTCCAGGCGCTGAGTCTGACCGCGACATCCACGGCTTGCCTTGCGTGCGCTCGCCGCCTGCCGATCACTGAAACTTGACGAGTGAAATTGATTCGGAGGAGATTATGGTATTCCGAGGAGAGACGGATGCATGTTAGATGTTCTCAATTCCAAACGCGCGAAAAAGAATCAGTCTACCATATAGAAAGTAGGGAGGGAGCTACTTCTTTCAAAGCAATTCGATCAGCTTTATGATTCTAGCCCGATGATTTAAGTCCACTCACAAGAGATCTGATGTCCTGTGAGCTCCCGATTTGAGTACCCTCATTCGTTCATTACGGGATGTCGAGGTTGCAGCCTGTCAGGGTGATGGCGAGCGCAGTATGACTGCTATCTTGCTGCCCGAGATGAGCAATTTATGATGGAAGCCCGAAATTATGAGCAGGGGCAGAGGAATATGAGAGAGGGAAGTATCCGAGGGCCAGGCAGTTTGGAACAGATAAATTGGCGGGGGCTCCATGGAGAGCGCGTCGCGTCTAAAGCAAAGGTTTTGCGGAGAGCCGGACCGACGATTTTGGCATTCGGCAATGGCCGGGTCAGAACCAAGCCGAGGTCTTCTGCAGGGCTCCAGCATAGCGCACACAACTACCACCACCGCTTCGAATTTGCGATTGAACGAGGTCTGGAGCTAAATATGACGTCTTTTTCGATGCAGACCAGAGCTATACAGACCACGGCCACTCATTATATTTATGCATCATCTGCCAACTGGCTTCTTTCGTAGCACAAGTGCTGCACACGTCTATCCTACACGCGTCTCTGCTCAACTTGGGTCGCGGTCGGCTCTTCCTCGGCCTCCATTCGACGCTATCATAGCCAGGAGCTCGCCCTCTCCGACGGCGACTCCCGCCTGTACACCCTTTTCGCGCCGCCTCGCCCGCATCGTGCACGGCGGCACATGGCGCAAGGTGTTTCTTGCGCATAGCACAGACTGCCTGCCCCCTTCACCATCATACCTCTTTCCGCGAGGACTGCTTGGCGACTATCAAAAATCCCTGTAATGGGCGCGCTCACAAGCATCGCGTCACGCATACCCGCCAAATCGTGCGCACCGACTGGATCACCCGAGGAGGATTGAGCCTGGATGGGCAACCCACGATTGCCAGGGAGACGACGCTTTCCAGCTTCACTGGGGTGCTGTGCGTAGAACCTGTCGTGCGTTATCGAGGCGAGCGTGAGTGTATTTACATACCTATCCTGACTCCGAGAGCTAAAAGAGATTCAGCCTTGCATGCTGATTCTGACAGTCCGCCTTCCGCTTTCATCTCCTACATGCCCGAAGCCATTACAATCGCAACGAGGATTTCCGAAACAACGCCGCCCATGTAGTTACCAGCTGAGGACTAAAACGTGCAGGAACGAGAGCCGAGGCAGCCAGCAGGAGTATCCCCGCCCTTAGCGCCTGAGACCCTTTCAGCATCATATCCACCTCGCAGCTTCCGGAGTCAGCGCTGTCCCCTCTGGACACGTACTCGCTGCTGAAACAGCCGTCGTTTTGGAACTGTTCACTCGGAGTGCATCTTGCACACTAACCACACGCCATGCAGCAACCAACCTCACCTCGAGCGTATTTGCAAGTTTTGCAGATTCAATCATGCCGACCACTTCTTCTGCACCCTCTACGCCGCGAGGGCCGTTCTTTGCCGGTGTCGCCAGGGATGCGACCAGCTCTTCGGCGTCCGTTCTTGTACAACCTTAGCTGTGAGCGTTGCCCCGCAGTGCACCTGTTCTGCGTGCAGATGGGGCTTGAAGAGGGTCACGTCGTCGCGGGGCCTAATGCAGGCCGCGTCAGCGCGTCCGCTTAGAAGTCGCATAACAGCCTGCGAAGTCCATAGGCGACTATTCAATCTAGAGTGAGCATGCCGCATTCTCTCTTTCTTAATACACACATTAACAGGCCAAAAACCAGATTCTAATATGGATCTCGGAAGTTGCGCCAACGTGCACGCGTTCCAACTCCACGCCATTGCGGACTTCCTCTGTTCCTCTCACTTGCGCGAAGTTTCCTTGATGTGGGTGTAGGAGTGTTCAATACCCTGGGAGAGGAGCTTCGACGACCGCGACGAGCTCGGTCAGTTTGATAGGAAGGGGCGGCAGAGTGGTTGATGGAGTTGTGGTTCGGCCTATAACGCCGTCGCTGATGTTCGAGGACTATGTTTCATATGTCCGCTCAGACGCGTTGATGAAAGAACTATGGGATAATTTCAGGAAGCGCAGGATTCTGGTGCTCAGGCGGCTGGAGGTGTGATGCAGGACTGTTGCTCCTGTCTAAAGTGCTCATTGGTTGGTTGAGATTGCACTGAGGGAGGGCATTTGGGTGAAGCGCATCCTTTGGATGGTGGCATAGCCATTTCCCCGGCTGCGAATTCTGGTTGTTAGATGTAATTTGTGCATGGAATACTTGATTATGAAATTGCTACAGCGTATGACTGTTCATAGACTTGATTGCAATAATATTGACTAACATACGCTCGAGCTTCTTAGTGTGATAGTGGAAGATCTAGGCCTACTAGTACTTACTATGCAGTGCTGAGGCACGTCAGGCAACTCAGCATAGTCTCCCTGCCGGCTCTTGCACATCTGCTCATCCATATCGACAACATCCCATCTCGTATTCCGCCTGGATGCCCTAACTGAGGGCTACATCCACGCTTTGACCGTCGTAGCAGGTTATAATAGATAGCAGAGTTTTGAGTCGGAAGTCTTACCAGGAGTCGACACACTTGAGGCCTGCTTGTGCAACGCATGACCGGTCAGTCAGTTTGAATGTACTCACAATAGAGAATGCTCACATTAATCGCACAATGGCCTATACTAACTGTCTCACCGTCTTCGCGTATTGACATCCCACCAAAGTAGTTCATTGCCACGCGTATGCTTTTGCAAACAGTCGAGGCAACTGCTGATCTGACTGCGATATCCACGGCTCGCCTTGCGCGAGCTTCCTGCCAGTCAATTATTGTAACTTGATGGGCGGAATAGAATCAAGGAGATTTATGATATTTCGAGGAGAGATGGATGCATGTCAAGTGTTCTCAATTCCAAACGCACAAAAAAAGAACAAGTCCACCATCTAGAAAGTTGGGAGCTGCTTCTTTCAATGCAACTCGATCAGCTTTGTGCTTTTAGCCCGATAGAGTCCACTCACAGGAGATCTGATGTCTTGAGCTCCCGTTCCGAGTACCCCCCTTCGTTCGTCGGGGGATCCGGGAATGTTGAGGTTGCGGTCTGTCGGGGTGATGGCGAGCGCAATATGACTGCTATTTTGCTGCCCGAGGTGAGCAATTTATGATGGAGCCCGAGATTATGAGCAGGGGCAGACGAATATGAGAGAGGGAAGTATCCGAGGCCCAGGCAGTTTGGAACAGATGAATTGGCGGGTCTGTGATCATGGAGAGCGCGTCCGAGTCGCGTCAAAAGGAAAGGTTTTGCGGAGAGCCGGACCGACGATTTTGACATTCGGCGATGGCTGGTTCAGACCAACGGTTCCGCCTCGTGGCTTGCAGCTCACCAGCGGCAGCCAACTTGATGCCGCCATCTTCGAATTCACGAGTGAGCTTGTGTCGTATCCCCCTTCTCTGCAGCTGTGTCGGCGTCCTGGATCGATGGCGTCCTCTCTGATGCAGGACACGACAACATCGAGCGCGCCGATGCTGGACCGCATTCATTCGACTCACTCTGAGTGCGTTCTTAGCACCAGGCCCATCCTGCCCGATGCGTGTCTCAGGAGCAGGCATATCCCCAAGATCGCGACCGTCTCGTCCGTCTGTCATCGAACGCGAAAATAGCAACTGTATCCCCTCCCCAACAACTACCTCATCGTCGACGCCCTTCCCGCATCTCGCCGCTCGCCCGCGCCTAGCATACGGCAGCACACTCCGCCAGCCTTGCACAGCAGGGCCACATTTTCGTCCTCATCGCCATCGCAATTTCTTAACGCACTACTGGGCGTTGGTATACAGGCTTCCCCGTCATCGCCTCGTCAACATGCGAGGCCCAGCGAGTCGGTCACTGACTGTTGTCTTGCTTGAGGGGGAATGTGACGCGTCCCGGGGGGATGACTTGCGACCTCTAGGGAACGCGTCTGGGGAGAGTATATGCACCATGGACGCACGCGTTAGTGTCCTTTTCTGCTTCTTTGTGATTATAGAAACTGAAAGTGATGTAGTCTCACTTGCCGATACCGTCACCAGCCGCCTGCTTTCATGTCTTCTGCGAATTCACCTCCGAACTGGAACCCCTGTTTACCTGCAAGGTTGATCAAAATACCATCAATAACTGCTCGGGAGAACCGTCACAGTGCAGGAGCGAGAGTAGAGCTGTCCAGCAGTAGTATGTTACCACCCGACGGCGCTGGGCAACTCTGCAGATATCATATTCGTTTCGCGGCCTGTGAATCTAACTGTCCTCCGCCTCCGATATGCAGTCGCTGCGAATCTCCGACGTCGACTTCGGAGCCATTCATTCCTGAGGATATCATGCTGCTCAACACGCAGTACAACCTACGAGCGTATCGAGCCCCGCACATTCAAACCTTTCCCAATGCGACGACTGATTCGTGCAGACATCTCCTGAGACGCGAACAGCAAGCCGACGTCCATGCTCATATTGCCCTCTGGCGTGGAGACGGGATGCACGGCATGCGCATTGGCAGCATGGGATCCACAACTCTAGATGCGTACGTTCTTCGTGCAGATGGCCATCGACGAGCGGCACGAGGTCGCGCAGCGACCGATGTATTCCGGGTTGCGCGTCTACTCAGCCACTGGATCAGCTGCAGAAGTCCACAGGCGACTATTCAATCCAGAGTGCGCAGCCCCGCACTTCTTCATTCTCGATACCCACTAACACACTGCGCACTAGCTTTTGCGATAGATCTCGACAAATGCGTCGACCTTCGCGCCCTCTAATTCCACGCCATCCGTCCTGGTACTTCCAACGCTGTTCTACCCTCATGGACCTCCCCCGCCGATTCTATCCCTCTCACGTTCGCGAAATCTCCTTCTCGATGCGCATGTATCGAGTGTCCAGTGGTTTTGGGAGGGAAGCTTCGACGGGCGCGAACAGCTGGACCGCTTTGACTGGAAGACGACGACGGCTGTTCCTGCGGTGCAGAAGCATCCACAAGATAATAGTGTCGCCGATATAGGCAGTGCGCTTCTTATGCGTGCTTAGAGGTGTTGGTGAAAGAAGGATGGCGCTATTCCTGGAGGAGCGGGATGCGGACGATAAGTCGGCTCGAGGAAAGAGTGGTGCAGGAATGTCGCAGATATCTGGGTACTCGCTGATTGTTTGAGGCGGCACTGCATGCTCTTTACTCTGCAATATGCTATTAAACTTTATCATACGCAATATGTTACGCTTGGAGTTCTTAACACCTACTTCTCTACAACCAGACTGTTGAATCTATGCTATAAAAAGTCCACAATTGTCAGGGAAACCCAGTAGTATAGTCAATCCCAAGTGATTTTGGTGCAGCATATACCAAGTAGATATATTATGTGCTATATCAGACTGATTAAGTGGGCAGCTTGACGAGTAACTCGCGTTGACTCACAGGAAAGTCAACAGACATTCAGAATCAGATGAAGAGCTATGCGAGCTTTGCAGAGGCATGCGTAGAAGTGATTCCGGCGTGTGCGATGGGTTTCTGTGGTTGGTGCCATTCATGAAATGATCTGCAGAATCGACATGCCGGAAAAGTGACTGGGAGGGTCAAGAGACTGGGGTACGCACAAGTAACAGTTGGCCCCTGTACCTGCCCCTCGAAATGGTGACGATGGCCTTGGAATACTGGACACCATCAACGATGCAGCTGTTCTGAGGGAAATGATGAGTTTCTGATCACATGTCATCAATAAAGACGGCCTTTACCTTCCCCAGCACGCCGACGATCTCGGCACAAATGGCGAGACGCGTCCGAAGAGGAGCATTTCGCGATGCGGAACAACTTTCCGCTGGTAGTACTGCGTCGATGTGCATCTGCAGCTCTCAAGCGCAGGCCGCCGCATCTCATTATCCTTCTGTCCGAGCCTGGCCAGAATCGCGACGAGCTCCGCCAGCAGCGCGTATGCAAGACCCAGACCACCAAGCAGATGCTTGTCAACTATCCGAGGCTTCGCAATTGGGCCATACGCCTTCAGCCGCGGCTCCCGTGTCGTGCTACGCTTCTGTCTCGGTAACTCCAACCTCGGCATTCCAACGAGCAGCGGAGCTGCGAGCACTGGAACCGATGGATGTTCCATCTGGCGAGCATGCAAAAGATATAGTTCCACCACTGCTCTTTTCCAAAGAAGGTAATTTGCAGCCTGGGTAATTGCGAGCTTGGTGGAAGGGGATATCAGGACGCCAGTGGATTTGCAAGAGCTTGGGGTTCGTCTGTGGGACAATCAGGTAGGTATTAGGCTTTGAGCAAAGAGAATGGGGAAAGAAAGACGGACCTGGGACAGTGTGCTTGGAGAATACATGACAATCGCCTGCAGGAACGCCCATCAGTGGCGAGGTGCCCGAATGTAGCATTCCTTCAAGACATCCGCCACTGTCAGGGACGTGGCAAGCAAGGGCTCATCCGAGCATCGCGAGAGGGCGGACAGCAGAATCTCTGCACCATGGCAAGTCAGAGGGGCAAGGAATTCGGTATAGGGGACTGCTCACCTTGAGGCCTTCTGAGTGAAGCGCTGCTCGCTCCGCTCTCATTAACATGGCTGGACCGCCACGCCTACACCGCCTCCGACAATCTGAACATGGCTTGTGCGTCTGCCCCAGTTCGACAGCGCGTTTGCTCCATGTCGGCCGCTCACCCATATATCTGTCATCATCCTATTCAGCACCAGTTCCATCATAAAAGACAATATTTGCGTACCACTTGGATGCACACTTTACTTCCTTTCCGCGGCCTCCTTCTTTGATCATGGCGACATAACGAAACCCGCTATCAACGGCTGCCTCGACGTCCTGCTTTGAATTGACTTCAATGTCGCGCACAACTGTGAGATCGTGCCCACTGCGAGCCCGCCGGAGCATCTTCCCATCGGCGACCCATGGGATGCTAGGTCCTGGGCGAATGAAAATGATGGCAGGACCACATTGATGAAAACGCTGAATGCCTGGCAATCACGGGTCTCGGTGAGGAACAGCAAGAGTGGAGGGCGAGCTTGGGAGAGGAGGGTGATACGAAAAGTCGCTGGATTCGCATGAGGCTGAAGCTCGTCATCTCTTCTAGAAGGTTCAAATATGAATTAGATGCTGAATAATGGAAATGATGGAAACGCACCATGCCTGAGACAATGTGTTTGACCTGTATGCATTACCGACCTTCCGGGAGGTCCATTATTCCTAGTAGGCAGTGACGAACTACTCGAGTCTAACGACGCCTTTGAACTCCGGAGCACGCGCAGCCTCGGTATATCAAGGCAAAGCTCATGTCGAAAAGATAGAATGGATAAGGCTCTTCATGGATAGTTGATGTCAGGAGCAAATGCCTGTCGAAAGCCGGTAGTGCTGACCTGGACAACTTGCCGGAAGCGGCGATGTACGATGCAATGTACTAGACATCTATGACCATCCGAGTCAGCATCATTCGTTCATAAAGGAAGAGCATATATGCGCACCATCTGCTGCCTCCTCCTCTGCTATGGCCAACTTATACCACACCTCTCGACTGCATCCTTTCATCGCTTTGATGTCACGTGATACTAAACACTGGAGCGTCGCAGACGAATGTCTCGACAACGTTTGCAGATTCGACTTGGGCGCCCCAGGCGATTGGAGCGGAAGGCGTATCGGAGTAGCGGGCCGCAGGCAGAGAGCAAGATACTAGAAACTAGGCGGGCGAATGCGATAGTGGCCCTGGTAGCCACGTTGATAAAGACGTGGTCCTTGTCGAAAGTGGTAAGATCTCTTGATGCTGCGCACGGCCGGTGCGGAGAAGAGAAGCGAAGCCCTCATAGCTTTGGCAGGTATTCCGCAATGGCGTCGAGATTGCTGCAAAAGACTGTGCTTAGGGGTCACCTGAACTGAACGAACAATTGTTAGGGTCTATGCATATAGGTCAAAGTAGGACTTACGAGCTGGTTCTCCTTACGATCCCTCACCCTAGTCGTGTAGCCTCCCTGGGTGGCCACACCAATATCTCCGCTTCACTTCAGCCAAT
>JACXVL010000295.1:0-35742 GCA_014898675.1 Athelia sp. TMB
CATCGGTCAAGAATTGTACAACAGGGGGTTTCTCCGGGTAGTCATTTGGGAATGTGATTCGAAATTTGAGAATTGAGTCTGTGTAGTAGCCTGCGAGCAGCGATCGGCTGGATCGTGAGCACGCGCTGGACTTTGCATGGAGAAAACTGCGCACCCGACTTAACTTACCTTGATGGACGAAGAAAACACCATCCCAGACTAGCAGATTTTCAGTCGAAGGAACAACATACATTCCTAGGGGACAGTGGTCGTTATGTCTCAGCGAGGCATATTCAAGTGACACAGTTGTGCGAGTGACGGGGCTTGTGGTCGCATCGGATTCAGGCTCGTTAACAGTGATTGGGACTGGAATGGTTCGAGAGACTGCTCGAGGCTTCGGCCTTTGGATACCCAAGTCCAGAGGTGGGGGGGTTACTAGACTCGAGAGCATGTGGTACGATGCAAGTCTGGACCTGCAGGGTGCTGCGAGATTCGAAAGCAGCAAATGGGCGTCTATCGACACATTACATGCAATACAGCGAATGCCGCGCACAATACAAGAAACAATTACGAAATATGGTATTAAGCTATAGAATTTCTTATACAACTCACACAACGCTATACCTTCCAGAAGCTTGCGGATTCCGCATCTCAGCCTGTAAAGCTGCTGCTGATGCCTCAATGAGCAAACGCTTGATCTCTCTGACGGCTTGCTCCACCTGTAGAGACCAGTAAGCATTTGCTATACACAGTCGAGGCTGATGACGCACCCTAAATTCTTCGTTCGATTCGATGAGAAGATGGAGCTTGGGTGGGCCTTCTGGAGGTGCCTCCTTGCCAGACTCGTAGTAGATGCCTACAGAGGACCTTAGTCTTTTGCTCCGACAAAAGGAAGCTATCACTCACCCTTATTAGTAACAGAGGCCCCGGTCATATCGATGAGCTGGACCATGGTCTCCTTGTTAGTGACCCGCCACCTCGCCTTCTGTGGGTAGTCATTGATCGGAATGATGGCATGGAAGTCTGTCGAGTCGGGGTTGATCTTGCGTCCTCCAGTGTCTTCCACGGCGAGCTGTGACTGCAGCACGAGTCGCGTCGCCTGCATCTGCGCATTCAATTTTGCGACCACGCTCTGAGCCTGCTTCGCTGCGGCGCTGTCCGGACCCGCGCGCGCAGCAGCTTCCTTCGCGGCACGCAAAGAGGCCTGGAGCTTCTCTTCCTCCTTGGCGTGTGCGAGGCGGCGGGCTGCCATCGCGGCACCAGCAACGCCAAGCAGACCTTTTGAGGAGTCGGGCGCAGGACCGCGTCTGATTTCTACTTTGAAGTTGCCGAAAGTCATATCGTCGCCTTCTTTGGCAGCAGCAGCCGGATCTTTCGAGACTTCCGCAGCCTTCTCTTGGTTGTCTTCGGGTTCGCCGTACGCCTTTCGCTCGGCCTTTTCTTTGGCATCGCGCTCTTTATCGAGACGATCCAGGCCTTTTCCACCAAATCCTGAGCCAGATGCATGGGCCTTACCGCTTTTTAGCTTCTCCAGGAAGCCTGTGTAGCCAATTTCAGTGATCCTGCAATCGTTCAGCTGATAACGCGCGTACCGTTTGCCAGCTCCTCCAATTCTTTAGAAACAGCAGCGTTGCTAGCTTTAACCGCACGGTATATGTCGACAGCGTACCTGTCCTGATCAGGCGTGATGAATGTCACGCAAGTACCTTTGTTGCCCGCTCTTCCTGTGCGGCCGGCGCGATGAACATAGTCCTCCATGTGATTGGGTGCATCATAATTGATCACTAGCTTCAGCTGTTTCACGTCCAGTCCACGTGCAGCGACACTCGTCGCAATCACAATGGGCACCACACCTGCCTTGAAGTCTACGATAGTAGAATCTCGGTCCACCTGATCCTTCCCACCGTGCAGCGACATGCATAGATATCCCTTCCGCATCAACTCGCGCAACAGGTTGTCAGCAGCCTCCTGCCGGTCCACGAAGATCAAAGTCCTGCATTCAGGGTCCTCGTTGTACATCTGTCCCAGGATTTCGAGCAGGCGGTTGAATTTGGTGTCCTCAGCGCGGACCTCGACAATCTGCTCGATCTCAGCAGCGACAACAGATCTGCCACCGACAGTGATCTCCACAGGTTTGTGCAGGATCTTCCGTGCAAGGGAATCCATTTGCTTCGGGAAGGTCGCAGAGAAAAGCACAGTTTGACGGTCAGGTCTGACATTGTTGATGATCTTCATCACTTGCGGCTCAAAGCCCATGTCGAACATGCGATCCGCTTCATCAAGAACGACGTATGTGACCCGCTTGAGGTTGGTGACGCGACCTGAGTTGGCAGTCAGCAAATCAATCATACGCCCTGGCGTGCACACTATGATTTCTGCGCCCTTCTTCAGCTCTGCAATCTGATCCTTGATAGGAGATCCACCATACGCGCATACCGCCTGAGTAGGAAAACGTCATTAGCGCGGTTTGTGGATGATAAAATGATGGCCTACTCGTAAATTCATGACTCGTAAAAAGGGTTTGCACTCTCTGTGAATCTGCGTTGCGAGTTCACGCGTTGGGGTCATGACAATTGCAAGCGGCCCTTCCATTTGTTCCAGCGGCCGCTGATCCTTAATGTGCCTAAACAGAGGGAGCAAGAATGCAATCGTTTTCCCCGAACCTGTTTTCGCAACGCCAATCACATCACGGCCAGACATGATAGCAGGAACTGCCTGTGCCTGTATAGATGTCGGTGCTGTGTAGTTGAGCCTTTTGATCACATCGAGACTATGGTATGGTTAGCATGGGTAGATTCAGAGCAGAAATTTTCAACTTACCAGCTTGCGGGCAAACCAAAGTGGCTCCATTTTGTAACCGGTCTTGGGCAGTCAACGCCGCGAATCTTGATACTGTCTAGTTCTAATCGTAACAGTTCCGCTTCCTCATCGGTCATCCCAGCAATATCAGGTGGTGGCACGTAGAATTCCTTCCGGAATGGCTCATAGGCAAGGCGGGAGTGGTCCACAGAAACCAAGTCCTTCTTCTTGGCTTTCTTCGCGGCTAACGCAAGGATATCCTCAGGGTTGAGGTCAGTGGCATCCAACTCGTCCACAATATTAGTCCCGTCGGGGTTCTCTTCACCGCCTTCATCCGCCATTCGCTCGTCGAGACGTATATGTGAACGTCCTGCATCACCACCGATCTTCTTCATGTCTTCCTCGTTCACTTTCTGGACTTCGTCTTTCACGCCGCTCATGAACGCATCTAGAGGGTCGATTTCATCATCATCCACTTCCATTGATTCGGTTGGCACAACCTGTTCCTTCACTGACGTGTCCATCGTGTTAGCTTCGTCGTCGTCGTCGTCAACTTCGAGGTCGCCAACCGCCTCGCCCTCAGCCATGGTCATGTCGATGGCAGGCATATCTCCAAGAGTCTCTAATTTCCTTTTCGTTTCGACGGAGTCATCCATGGATGCAGCTGCGGTTCCTTTTGCAGATTTAAGGAAATCAGGTTTGAGAGGCAGCCCTTTGAGACCCAGTCCACTGAGAGCTGCGCGATTGAGCCCACCAGCAGGTTTTGCGGGAGCAACAACGGTTGAAGGAGGCGCTGAAAAACAGGATCAAGTGGTGTGAAATCTGCAGGTACAATCAATGTGACAAAAGACTCACCTGCAGATTTGCCTGCCAGAGCCATGGCTTTTGCCTTGGCTTCGTCAAGGGCCTTCTTCGCTTCTCGCTCTTTCTTCCATGCTTCCAGCTTTGCTTTTTTGCGAGCTTTCTCATCTTCAGGGAGTGCAGGCACAGGTGTCGTTACGACTTCTGTTTCTATCACAGGTTGAGCGCGCGGAGGTGTAGGAGGCTGTCGCTCGCGGTCCTTGCGGTCTCGAGGAGAGCGAGAGCGTCGGCGGTCGTCTCTCCGGTCGTCCCGTCTGTCATCCCTCCGCCTATCATCACGATAGCGGTCATCCCTGTCCCTGTAGCGATCCCTTCCATTTCTATCCCTCTCCCTCTCGTCGTCGTAGCGCGATCTATTGCTTGGTCTTTGTGCAGGCCGTCGCGTCGGCGAAGGAGACCTTGACGAGCGATGATGAGAAGATCTTACCCGTTTATTCGACGACTCTGGGGAGTGAGACCTGTCTCTTCTCATTGTTGATGGCATTTTGGAGAGAAGTCAAGTTTGCAGGCCGGCTGTAGTAAAACTGGGAGGATACTTACGTAAACGACTTAGCTCTAGGTGGCTCTGCCAATACGTATGTGCCAAAAGCTGACGCGCGCGTCGCTTGGGATTCTGTGAGTAACCACCATGGCTACTAACGTCCTTGATCCTTCTGCCCTCTGCTCACTCCTGCCCACACTATTGCCGCAGGACTCTAAGAAGTTGAACTCGTCCCATGACGGAATAGCTGCTCTGGCGCACACTGCACTCGCGGCTGTGGCCTTTCGGCTGATCGCGATTGACGAATCTTCAACCACGATTTCCAGTACTGGAAATGTTCTTCCCGCAGAGTGGAATAAACACGGTCCAGGAAACTATACATTCAGATATAGACATGACCAGAGCAGCCTCGAGTTTGTAGTTAAAATCATAAAACTCGGCGCTCGGACGCTCATCAATGCAATCGCTGTCGAGGTTAGTATTCGGATATCTAAGTGGGTGTGCAAAACCTAATACAGCTTCAAGAGTGATAAAGCTGCTTCGATGGATATATCTACCAATGACTTCGTCTCTCCATCATTCTTTCCTCATGATCTCACTTCTGCGGATGCTCAGCCACTTGTGCATGGCTTCATCGCGTCGAACCGCATCGCAGATCTTGTGTCTCGCCTTAAGCTTCAAATAATACAACGGCTTATTCCAGGGCTCCGCAAAGATGGCTATACAGAGGAAGCAGACTCCGCGCCATCAACCTCTTCTGGTTCGAACCTGTCGCGCTCTGACCCACAACCCGCACGGCCAGCCCCTGGAATGCCCCCTCATGCCCCAGACTACTACTCTCATATACCTCCAGAGAATCCTCTTTCGATCGGGAGACGTGATCTCGATCCTTTCCCTGGTATAAACCCGTCAAACCCATTCTCACCGCCGCCGCTATTTCCTTCAGGGGGCGATGGTATGTTTGTGGGACCTGACCACCCCATCTTCGGTGGTAGACAACCGGGTGGGTTTGGAAGGGGTAGTCCGGGCCCCTGGGGTGGCGATGGTTTCTTGCCACCGATGGGCGCACCTCCAGGTGCTCGCTTTGATCCCGTAGGTCCGCTCGGTGGCGTCCCTGGGGGGTTCGGCGGGAGAGGAAGGGGTCGCGGTGGCCGTGGGCCGCTAGGAGGGCCGGACAATGATGAATTTATGCCTCCGGGAATGGTCAGTCAGCTCCCTCCTTGCATTATACCCCATCTGACTGACCCAATCAGGGTGACATGTTTATGTGAATGATGTCGGCTGTATTCGTATACGTATCATCCAATTGTAGGAAAGAGAACGTGTATCACTTGTACTTCATTACGCAGCCTGCAGGCCTTTGGGTCTTTAGGCTTCAGCACAGCCATGTCTGAAAGAGGTCATCTTCGTATTTACATCGTTCGCTACCGCAACCGAAGGCCGCGAGGTATATAAACTCACCGCGTCAACGCAAACTCGATCTACAATTATCTAACAACTCTTCTTCCCTCTCCAATATGTCTCACCGCCCTACGAGCCCTCGATCCCGCTCGTCATCGACTGCTAATTCACCTACAAGAAAGAAGATGACCATCCCCGCAGGCTTTATTGCGCCAAGTCGGCCCAAGCGTCGGGTGTCACAAATGTCTGTGCGAGAATTATATGACCAACATGAGCGCAATACTAGGACGCTGTCCTCTCCGTGTGTACCCTCTGATTTCAGCCTGCTGATCATCTCATTGACTTCAATCGCGATTGTGATGAATAGTGCCGCATCTACTTCAACACTAATACAGCGGGTTTCTGCCGAACAAGCTGCGATCGAGGCCCGCTTACTTGAACTTGAAGGCATGGAGAATATACAAACGAAATTGCGAAATACGAAGATCAGCGCCGACGAAGAAATGAACGTCGATGGGCCCGAGCCACATCCGATATCAAAAGCCATTGACGCAAAGCGAAGGGTCTTGTCTAAATACGTATGATTATATTCAGTCTATGGCTAGTACATGTCTGATGCCACCAAACAGAACCCAGAACCACTGAGCGGCGGCCGTGGAACGGTATCATTGAGTTTCCAGGAGGCTATCCAGCTTGAGCAACGAGCCCATGCCCAAGACCAGGAAAGGCAGCAGAGGCTGGAAGATAAACGGAAGCGAACAGGACTGCCTTTGAAAGGGGAAGTCCTGACGAAGCAAGAGCGAGAAGCGCGAATATGGGCTTTCATGTACGCAGTTCTCGTAATCAGTAGCACTCTTCAAAACACTCACCCAGCACAATAGGAACGCAAAGCCATCAGATTCAGATCTAGAAGAAGACGATGACGACGACGACGACGACGATGATCCAGCGACCTGGTTCGAGGATGACCAAGAGGATGGGATTAAAGGGCAGGATATAGTCCAACCAGACGCTTATGATGGGCTTCAAAACATTATTCGGGTCGACGCCAACAATCTTCATTATAATACTTTCTACGAGCCACGCGATAATGACTGATATCCTTCCTACTATTTGTTATATTCCGTTGCAATTAATATGTAGATCATAAATTCACCGGGATCCTGCCCTGTTTGGGTTGATTGATCACCGTGCATGAACAGGACAGCTCCTCCCTCGCTGCAACCAGGAAGAAAGGCAGGCTGTGGAGTATGTAGTCAACATTTGAATTTGATGTATTAGTGGATATTCATACCATTGTGGAAGCTGCACAAGCAACTAAGCCTAGCCACCTGGGATCCTGCGAGAATAGACGATTCAGGGGGCGCGTTTGCAAATGTGCACGAAAGAAAGCGGACCTTGCACGAATTCTTCTAAGCAGATCACACATTCAACCCCTACGAGAGTGCTCTCCGCTGGTAACTTATACACAAGATACTTAGCAGCCTGTGGCACAGAGCCAGAGCCACCCTCCAGGCAATTCTTCACATGCGCCTCTTGATCGGCAGCATCTCCCAAGGCCGCCATGCTTGAATTGCAAACAGGGCATCTATAATAAGTCAGTATTGTGTGCTTCCTCGAGGTAGAAACGAAGACTCACTCAGCGAGATCACTAAGTTGCGAACTCGACTGGGTTCGTGAGAGGTGCCCTGGGATTGTAAGGCGCTCAGAGGCAACCACAATTCGCTCCATAGAAGCTCCACGAGCCGAACGCAGCCCGTTGGGAACAGGCGCATTTACTTCGTCAAAACACGAGACGCAAACACGATGAGACGACCCAGAAGAGTTGGAGTGGGGAAATGCGGGATCGTGCACAATATCGGAGGGGTCAAGTAATGCTCGATGGGATGAGCAGCTGTCACAGAAAATACGGCCACATCGGCGACAGTGGTGCTGTGGAGAGTGTATCAGCAGGGTCATTGAAAACGATCAGAGAGAGCATACTCTGCGTGTAAGGAAGTTGAATCTGCGGCGACAGTCTCGACATTGATGCACAGTTTCATCTCTCTCCCACTGAGCATTGACCTGGTGAGGCGTTGGCGCCGTCCACCGTGGTGTCAGGACCTTCTGAGGAGCCTCATGAGTAGGCACGCGGAATTCAGGGGCTTGCGAAAGTTGAGGGGTTAAATCTGTAGGGGTGCGAGAGTTGTTCGACCGACTGAAGTAGTCAGTTGCAGACGAGCGAACTGAGGAAGCCCTCATCGTGCCGGTTGGCGAGGAACCTGGATAGTGAAATTCTTCATCTGAGTCTTCGCCGTCGTCCCCTGCAACGTCATCATCTGGGGGAAAAAATTGAGCATCGATTCATCAGGGCTGGGATGCAATCTCACCGTCTCCAGAGAACAGCAATCCTTGAGCCCCAGCGGCCAATCTTCTACGCTCAAGTTCTCTGCTGTATGCATTGAGGAGAACCTCTGCTTGGGTTTTGCGGTCCGAATCATCATCACCTGTAAATAATTCATCCAGGGCACCGATGCAACGAATATGACAGGTGGACTCACCCAGTAATCCTTGTCTAAGCTCAGTAGTCGCCCTTTCGAGTTTGGCAATAGCCCGGCGAGCGTCGACGGCGTTCAATATCTCGCCATTGGCGTCAGAGTCGCGGGACTGATTTCCCACCAGGTACCTCGCTCGTGCTACATAGTCCTGTGCGGAGGATAACATTGTGGATGACATGGCTCCAAGTTCCTGGCCCTCTCCGTCATCGCTCATGTTATCCTCAACGTACGGGATCATTGCCCCGTCCGCTGCCAAATGATACATAGACCCATCTGGTCCCAAGAAAGGTAATGGCGGTATGTCTAGTCGCCGGCGCATCACCCGGACCCAACGCCTGCGCCTGACCCAGGCCTGGGACTTCGTACTGGAGGAACCAGAGCTGCCACGACCAGTACTCCGACTGGGGCTGCCCAAGCCGGCTGTCATGGCGCCACTGCCGGATAAGAGGCGTTCAAGTTGAGGGGGTTGTTCGGCCGTCCACTGCTCTTCCGGATCATTGAAAGACTGGGCGTATTGCCAGCCATCTTCAGCGTCAACCCCTGGGTGGGTGACATCAAGCGTCCAGTCAGATCTGAAATAAGCAACTTTGAGTGAGAAGTTTTGCGTGATTGACCGAATGGCTCACAGCCAGAAATGGCTCCGCTCGGCTCCTTCCACAGATATATCTGTCTCAGGCAAAGACCAAGGATCCTCGCGCAAGGGAAGTTGCACATCACTGCGCCAGGCAGGGACCTGCTTCGTACCGTCGGCATGAGGCCTTAGTAACTTGAGCTCGAATGGCGCCCGGCGGCCGTGCCTGCCTAAACCCGAAGCAGAGAACCGCGGACGTCCACTTGACACTGCCAAGGTCTTTAACCTCATGTCAAGTCGCTGGTTTTCATACAGAATGAGAGGCACTGTCATATGAATGGATAGTGGGTCGTATGAGACTGTAGTGCCTCGCCATCTTTCAGCTTCTGCTTTTTGCAGCACCTGGCCCGAATTCAGCGTGCTTGGTCATAAATAACAATAGGCCTCCTGTGCGTACCTCGCATATCCACACTTCGAATACTGCAGCGGCAGCATCATACGCAGTTTCACCCCAATTATTGCGAATTAAGGGGTTCGCAGACTGTTTGTTTAAAAGGTATAGTACGATTGGTAGATGTCCCTTGGATGCCGCATTCACTAAAGAAGCAATCAGATGGCATAACATAGACTTTATAGAAACCCGACATACTCAAAGGTGTCCATCCGCCTTTGCTTCGAATATCGACCCCAGGAGCACCAGCAAACTCAGCAGCTGCACCTCCACTTTCAAATAACCATCTCACAATATCTAGATAGCCCTATGAAACAATGAGCTGTCAAGTGGGAGGGAAATAATTGTTTGGGCTGACCTTTGAGCACGCATTGTGCAATGCGGTCCATCCATCAGCATCGCATGCATGGACATCAGCGCGGTCTGGCAAAAGATACGCGAGAATCGATAGATGACCATGCAGCGCGGCTTTATGCAGCGCCGTCTGTATTCTTAGGTAAGTGGCATTGCATGGGGTGGTTCCATTAGGGCACACGAACCTCGCCTTCCTTGTCCTCCAAGTCGGGTATGGCGCCGCAATCCTCCACCACTTGGTTCATAAGCATCAAGTATAAGGGGATATATAATAAGGGCACTCACACCACTTGACGATATCCAGATAACCACGGCTGGCAGCAGCATGCAGAGCCGTCAACCCAGTGCGCGATGAGGCGTCGTTTGCCAACGCGAAATTCTCCACGTTTCCTGTCTGTAAAGCAGTCGTGAAGAGTTTCTGCAGCAGCGGTAGGTCTCCTGAAGATGCCGCGGCGAAAAGGGATTCTAATTGCGCTGGAGATGGGTGGTTTTGCGCGGGTGTAGCGGGAATTGATACTGAAGGCTCCCTTTCAACCTCTACTGGAGTTGCAATCCCTGGATAAACAAATTCCTCCTCCTCGGAGTCTTCATCTGAATTAGGTCCCGATATCAAGTCGTCCGTCGATTGAGACGTGTCGCTCTCTGACTTGATAGCCAAATGGGTGTTGGATAAGCCAGACCTGTTGCCTCTGTGTCAGTCAATGTAGGCTTTGCAAATAAATGATTCTAGCGTACTCCACAATTGTGCCTAGGTGTCGTGCAGATGTGAAAGGATCCTCAGAGGCCATGATGCTCATACAAAGCACTGCAGTCAGCAAGCTGGGCGCGACCTGAAGCTAAGACTCAGAAAAGAAAATTGAGCACGTGTCAACTGGTAAGTTAAGCGCTCGTGGATCCTGAAAGTCGACATTGATATCACACATGGACGTTAGGAGGCCGTTAAAGCCCTCGGACTGATCTTAGAAGAAGCCAAGAGGATTTTTGTATTTATTGGGAAATTCTTTGTGCTCAAACAATGCAGTGTGTCCAAGGCAGAGCTGAAACCAAAATCAAACCAAAGTAAACTTCGTCGTTGATCGAGGTAGGTGTGACTTCGTGACGAAGTCACACGCTCCCTTCGTCCACCACCACTGTGTACTTCGAGCAGGTTCAATCCTACCAGCATGTCTAGGGGTCGCTCATCTTCTCCGCACGCTCCCCAGGATGTCGACGTTGACATGGACAACGGGGCGCCTGCCGAAAAGACAAACGCCAAGGTTATCCATGTTGCCAACTTGACTCGAAATGTGGTTGAATCCCACCTCCGCGCTATATTTGGTTTCTACGGTGAAATCACAAAACTGGACCTTCCAATTTATGGAAAATGTGAGTCAAAAGAACCACTCCATATGCGACACCAAACTCAACTATATCCAATTCTAAGCTGGTCAAAACAAAGGCAAGGCAGCACTGGAATATGCAGACACCGCTGCCGCTCAGAAAGCTATGTCTCATATGGACGGTGGCCAACTCGACGGCGCCATTCTCAAGATCAAATTGTCTGACATCCCCATTCGCACCCGCTCTCTTGCCCCTCGCTCACCTCCGCCGCCCCGGTCGCCTCGACGGGGACCACGCAATGGGCGTGACCGCCCTCGTTCACTCTCCCGCTCTCGGTCCCGTTCCCGCTCGCCACCTTTGCGCAGAAGAGGCTTTGAACCGCCAAGGCGTGGTGGTGATAGCTACCGCGGCAGGGGAGGGTTTGGCCGACGCGGACCACCTCTTAGGGACACGTACCGACCATACTCGCGCTCCCGCTCTAGATCACCTATTCGCCGCGGTGATAGGCTGCCCCCTAGAAGGCGATCACCGAGTTATGAACGGGGTGGGACGGGTGCTTATGCCAGAGGAGCACGCAGGTCTCGGTCGAGGAGTTATTCAGTCCGTTCAAGTCGTTCGCGAAGCAGATCGTACTCGCGTTCCCGCACTCGTTCGCGCTCAAGATCTTACTCGTCTTATTCGAGGAGGTCCAGTACCCGAAGCCGATCGCGGTCAGCCAGTCGAGGCAGGCGAAGTGTTAGCGACATCAGAGATAGCAGGTCACGGTCTCCTGCTCCTTGAGTGTGATTTGGAAACACAGTCTCTCAAAATCTTTCTTGCAATGTGTAGTCGATATAAACCAGTGATTCAGGATGCTAATACACATGTTGTTATATCAGTCACTAGTAATCGAGTCGTCGTCTGCCAGGAAGGGACTGTGATTGAATATTTCAGTTAAAAATAGGCTGTGATTAGAGCAGCTGAAAATTTCACTCACGCATACTCGTAATCATTTCTGATTGCATTGGACATCCACTCCTCGTCTGCTTCTTGTTGAGGGAAGCCGGTTCCTCCTGCCAGACTAAGAACGACGGGGAGGAGCACGAGGCCATGCAGGGCACCCGAGATAATGAGAGAGAACCACATCCGGAAATAATAAATCTGTTTCTAAAGTCAGGCTAAATGCGAGTGGAAAGGGCAGATACGAACCTTCAGCAACTGTGAGCGGGTCAATGCTAAAACACACATCCCGATCAATTTAGTGAATGTAATTCCTGAGAGGACCTATTTGAAGATTTAGATGGCAATCAGGCTACTTTGCCTGTGAACTACTTACCGAAGGGCCCACGTCGACCAAAGCGGTCCACATGCGTTCGTCGCGTTCCTTTTGCCCAGCTGGATGATCCACCGGTAGGCCAGAGCCTGCACTCATGAAAGCACGGGCAACATGCGCACAGAATTCAACCGCAATCCCTAGGGAAATAACCAAGTTCACCAGGCTGATCGCGTTTAGACTGATTCCCCATACAGCCATGACGCCCATGACGGTAGTCACAGTGAGACCTACGACGGCTGTAACAATCGAGCCAGTCCTCCAAGATCCCAACATAAGCGCCGTGATGACCAAGACGGCGGCCAGGCCGACACCGAGAACCTCTTGTGTGATGCCGACAATATGCGCGTACTGGTCAAAGAAGACGTAGTGGAGGGAATATGGGAAAACTGAAGCCCCTGTACGCTCGGAGATATCTGCGGCAATGCGATGGGCGGCAGCAAAAGAGTTGATGAAATCTGCCTGGGTCTTCAATGGAGAATGGAATGTACGGAAATGTGAGGCTACCACAATGTCCTTGTCTCCGGACAACGACAAAGCTGCGCCGAAGGATGCGGCACCGGCTACGGGACACTCCTCGTTTGTTGGCGAGATCAGCCACTGCTGCAGATAACGCATGAACTCATCTCCTTCTGGTATGCCACGCATCGTAATATTCCAGGGTGGTTGCTGGTTAAGAAGGCACGGCTCACAGCGCGATTCACGATCTCTGGGTCCACAAAAAACGGAAGGATCGAGCTTGCGGACACGACAACAGGATTCTATTGCTGGATCCAGCCACTTCATGAAGTCGTCGATCCATGAAGCGCTGGGCTCAGAAATGAATGAAGACTCGGGTCGTTTTCGTTCGGCTTCGAGGATATTTGCCACTGAGTAATCGTCACAGGTGGTAAAGCGCCCGCATAGTTCCCTTTGACCAGCTCGCCCGGTGACATTCACGTCATGGGTAACGAAGTAGACCGGGGGTCCAACGTCGAGGTACGAGTTCATGTCGTTGAAATAGGGTATTAAGTACGATTCGGATGGAAGGGCGAGGCGTTGGTCTACACATGATATCAGCTGCAGGAATTACAGCATAGAATGGGCATGACTTACCCAGTCCAAGTTCAATATGCTGCATAGAGATAAGAGAAGCAACGAAGATCCCAGCAAATGTCAGCAGAACAACTCCTTTGACAAGAGGCTGAAGCAAGAAAGGAGCGTAGTAACGGCGTATGAAACGCGCAATGCGACCAAGACCTGTACCGGTAGGAGGTTCGTCCAGCAGCGCGATTCGGGGTTGCAGCCTTATGCAAGGGAAACAGTCTACCCTATTGGACTAAGAGACACGATACTGTTAAAGACTCGCCAGAGCATAATGGGCTTGAGCTCACCTCCAATCTTTTCAGATCTATCAGAAGCGCACTGACGAACACCGTCACCTGCAATATAGCATTGAGAAGCACGCTGCCTGCTGCGTAGAGTGCAAAATTGCGGACAGCTGGCATAGGTACTAACGCCCCGAGCGCAAACGCTATCGTCTCTGTTATTGTGCTGAGTAAAATCGAAGGACCCATCTTGGCAAGGGCTCTCGCGACACGTTCCTCGGCGGAGAGATACAAAGGTACAGAGCCTCCGTCGATAGACTCATCATTCGACGATTCAAAAGGTGAGCGTTGTCCCTGGTTGGGTGACATAGGAGCAGTGTAGGGAGGACCTTGTGCTGCAGCAGACGCGTTGGGTCCGTGGAGCAGATTTTGTCTGTCGAGCTCATGAACAAGGATGAATACATTGTCCACGCCAACGGCGAGTACGAGAAAAGGAATGACTTCAGCAATAATGAGGGTGACCTTGACTCCGCATGCAGAGAAGAAGCCGACAGAGGACGAGACAGAAAGAATGACAAGGCCGATACCGAACAAGCCCAAAGTGAATTTGGATCCTACGAAGAGCCCGCGCGGCAAGCGGGGTAACCAATGGGGAACTTCTCGGGAGTCGACCGAGATGTTTGAGGAGGATAGACGGGAGCGCTTGAAAAGTCCTGGGAAGTTACGCCCCCACCGGGATAGGGAGGCGACGACGCCATCCTCCTCGCGGCTGGGTGATCCCTGCCCCAAGGTCAAGGAAACATAGAAGAACATAGCAAGATAGGAAAGCACGACGATTGTTACGTCTGTATTTGTGCTCTTGTTGATCTCCTCCTCAAGTGAAACACCCGTAGAGAAAGCAAGAGCAAGTCCTGCCTCATTTGGTGCTTGCTCGCTCAGCTCTACTAGATACGCCCTAAGCGTACGTTCCCACTCCATAGCCTTCGCCTGTTCTGCTTCATCTAAAGAGTCTGATACGACAATGGTGACTACCATCGCAGCCGCGTCTACATAGTGCTTCTTTCCACTTTCAGTGACAGGCACGCCGCCAAGAACATAGTGCGGAGAAAGAGGCTGCTGGAAATCGGGGAGACAATCTCCTGGGTGAGATGCGCAATTTGAAAGATGCTCTCGCCATGATTCCTCGTCATAATTATCGAGGTCGTTGCCGAACCATGCAAGAACTGATTGGAAGACACATGCACCTCGTGGTCCTGCGGGTTTGAAACAAACATCATCCAGTTTATATCCGTTGGGCGAGGACTGGAGGGACCTGATGTCGTTCTCGACTTCAAGCCAGTACTTGAGATGGTCCCATGAAAGCACTGGAGATGCTTCGCCGTTCACCACAGGAACAGTGACGAATATCTGCTCGGGACGGTAGAATGGTCCAAAATTTTGATCAAAGTATTCCTTCTGCAGCTTACTTTCTGAGTCGGGTGACACCCATAACCGGACGGGGTCTGTTTCGATTTGGAACTTTGTCCAGCCGATGTTCAACAGGCCGATGAGAGTGAAGATTGCGGCCAGCATGAGCCATGGGTACGATGCGGCTGTAAGGCCGAGCCGATAAAATGTACGACGGAGAATAGTGTTCAAGCGGTATTGCCTTGGTTGTGCGGTGTCTGCGGAGTCTAGCAGAGACGCCCCACGCCCTAGAATATGACGGGATTCGGACTGTGCACGAAGGGATTCACCTCCATCTGTTTGTGAGAGCGAACCTGCTCCAACCAATGCATGTTGTCTGGACCGGGGAGACATCACAGACGCGCTATCTGCAGATAAAACCATGCGTTCGTATGTCCTCTCTCTCCGCTTGCGCAGAGTGACTTGGAGGACGTAGCCCGCAAGGAATGCAACCACGGCCAACGCGTATGCGAGAATGAGGATGAATGAGAAACACGATATCAGGCCCACGTTGCACTGGGCATTATCACTTGGCGGCAAGACCGGGGGCAATGCTGGGCAAATGGATGGGCAGTCGATGCAGGTGCAACGGCTTGCCAAGTCATTATCCGCGCAGTTTCTGGGTGTGAGTTCGATGGTTGATTTGCCGGGGGTAGTCTCCAAAGGAAAATCGATTTGGAACGGGCTTCCAAGTGGTTTCTCGTCTCCCAAGAACTTGAAGAACTCTGTATAGTTCTTCGCTCCGCCTCCAATGAACGTCATCGCAAAGTCGTTGGCAGCAGGTATCTGCACATTCTCGCAGCTCCCATAGAATGCTTCACCAAAATCCTTTGCGACATGGAAGTTTACTGACTGAACGGCTGTGGCACCTGTCGGCAGCTCCTGTGTGGAAGTCACCTCCAGGAAGTTGGCTTGATTAGGCGAGCAAGTGAATGAGCAGAAGAACTGGCGAAAGTTGTTCCGACACGCTGGACAGGACGAGATTATGGGCTCGGCTTGCTTGAGGTTGGTATTGAGCGTCTCGAGCTGCTCGGATGTACAGCACACAGGTCCTTCTGCGAATGAATCACCACAAACAGATACCAGTAGATCGCGCGCTTCCTGGTCTTCTGGCTGAGAGGTGCATGGCCTTGAGAATCTCTATAAATTCAGAAGCAAATGGTACGACTTACGTCGAGTGGTGGGCCGTCGTAAGGACATGGCAATGGTGCGCCTATCCAGCCCTTCTTCCCACATGATCCTCGCATGACACACTGTCCCTTTCCCTCATCTCCAAACGCAGCCATCGTCAATAGGCGAGTGCTGAGGATTAATCTGAGATAATGTTAAATATGACGCGTTTGGAGGTTGAATGGCAACGGTCGCGTTTCCCAGGCACTTCCTCGGAGGTCTTTGAGTGGGAAATTTGATAGCGACGGTAGGAGCCACGAAGGCTAGTTATAGAACTGTCGGACAAGAGTATCAATATGAACGAGATGATGTGGTACGAGCTTGGGAGGAGAGTTGCACAAGCCCGGCTCTACTACCGGGCCGCCACGTGTGCCAGCTCGGAGTCTGATCATAATTTGCCTGCTTTAGCGCTCGCAGCGATCATCGAATTACCATCTCCCACTTCCACCATGGTCGAAGAAACGAAAATATCCCCACCTGTTGCCAACGCGAAGAAGCCGCGCAAACGCTTCGTTGGAAGTAAGTCAGCCACGCCTTCCAAGCCAGGAACAAGCTCGTCCACGATCATTGCGCACCAGATTCCGGACGACATCCTCTCCGACACGCTGCTCAACGATGCGATTAAGCAGCTCCCCACCAATTACTCCTTTGAGATTCACAAGACTATACATCATGTCCGCAAGAATGGTGCCACCATGGTCGCATTGCAGATGCCGGAGGGGCTGCAGATGTTCGCTTGCGCGATCGCGGACATTATCGAACGGTGAGTAGAGGAAGGTGCCTGGGAAACGCAAAGTATCTGACAAATGCACCATTCTGTCGCGCACAGATTCACCAGTGCATTGGCCGTGATTATGGGTGACGTGACATATGGTGCATGCTGCATCGACGATTACACGGCTGTTGCCCTGGGATGCGACATGATGGTTCATTACGGGCACAGTTGCCTTGGTCTGTTTTATTTCTGCATTATGTGCGTATTAACTGACGAGATCGCAGTACCCATGACCGAGACGAAAATCAAAACATTGTATGTGTTCGTCGAAATCGCAATTGACTCTGCCCACCTGGCGCAAACCATCCGCCTAAACTTTCCTAATGACCGCCAACGTTTTCACGAGTCTCTTCTCGATTCCGAGGAAACAGACAGCCAAATACCGACCGGCCAGGTTATTGGCAAGTCACGGCATTTGCGAATTGAAGCTGCATCGGCAGAAGAGTCCGCTACATTAAATGACAAGGGCGCCACATCGACATCGAACATTCAGCCAACCCGTTTAGCGTTAGTTTCGACCATACAATTTGTTGCAGCCCTGCAACGTTTAAAGGAGGATCTCACGGTCGAAGACGGTGATGTACCAGTGCAGCCCGCAGGACTGTTAGAGGATGCCGTATCGAGCAGAAGTACAGGCAACGACATTGTCGCTGGTAGCTCCTTGCAACCTTTGTTGTGGTCAGGAAAATATGATGCCACCATCCCTCGTAGCAAGCCTCTCTCGCCAGGAGAGATTCTTGGGTGCACAGCGCCTCGATTAGGGGATGTAGATGCTCTTGTGTAAGGCTATATTCACACTTCCCCTCTAGCTGTTGATTTTTCATATATCTTGACAGGTATCTGGGAGACGGCCGTTTCCACTTGGAATCGATTATGATCGCGAATCCCTCTGTACCTGCATTCCGATACGATCCCTACTCGAAGAAATTAACAAGGGAGCGGTATGATCATGGCGAGATGCGCATGGTCCGTGACAAGGCCGTCCAAACTGCTCGCCGCAGCATCGAAGCATTTCCGGCGATGGAATCATCTCTGGTGCCACATGAAGACTCACCACCTGTGTGGGGAGTCATTCTCGGCACTCTTGGTCGACAAGGCAGCTTCAAGCAGCTGCAGGTGAGCCACAATCTGACTCATTTAAGCCTTCACTAATCGCTGTATAGGCCATAACCAATCAGCTATCATCCTCGCGGACGCCAATCCCGTTCTTGCCTATACTGCTCTCCGAGTTATCGCCTTCTAAGCTTGCTCTATTCAATCCGCATATCTCGACGTTTGTGCAGACTTCGTGCCCACGTCTTTCTATTGATTGGGGTTACGCTTTCGACCGACCGCTTCTCAGTCCCTATGAGACGGCGGTGGCGGTGGGCAAGGCAGTTGGATGGATGGAAAAACAGGAAGGGGCCGATGGCGGCATTTATCCTATGGACTTCTATGCGGCCGGGTCCCCTTGGGCGATATCACGTAGCATGGGCACTTTCTGATCTCTGTTGGGTTTGAAGAGGTTGACCGGGGCCATAGTCGGTTTGATGGTTGATTTTTCAGCCTAATGAAATTGTTGTCTGAGTTACATAGATCTTCCTCAATGGCTCCGATCTTACGATCCACGCCTATTCACGCTGTAGAACATTAAGTCAGGTCGATCGTTTTCGATCATGATAACGTTAAATTCAGCCATAATTGTAAGTCATCTGAAAGGTTGTGATGCATCACAACATATATATCTATAAGCCTTTCCAATCACACTTGGAAAGGCCAATACTAGTGTTATTATATGCAGTGTAGACTCATCGAGTGTGAATATCGAGCATCATATACATTCAATATTCAATTGCAACGTACACTTTCTGCCAACTTTATCGTGTCCGTGACAGGAATGCATGCCGAAATGGCCGAAAGACAGCGAAAGACTCGCGGTTGCGAGGAAACGAGGGAAGCCTTACGTAGATGACGCGATTCACGTGTTCCCATCACCCAAATTGCCTGTATTTCAAATTCTGAGCAATGTTTAATTTGTTTCTGTATCCTCCTTTCTCCGTCTCCGTCTCCGTCTACCATGTCCCAACATGCAAGGCCCACTCACAAGTGAGTCGTTTCACTCATATGCCAGCACAGTAGTTTTATTGAAACATATAGACCACGGCAACAAATCATAGGCGGAAGCAGACGAACTTCTCACCAGGATTCTTCGCCTGAATGTATGGCCTGGCCGTGCCTCCTGTGTTTCAAATGCCCAGCTGATCTATGTTTGACTTTTGACAGCCTCTTCGGATGAGTCGATAGACACAAGCTCCCACAGAAGGGCTGCTGCCATTAACCACCTCTCAAACAAAATCTCGCGACGCGTGCCCACTGCGCTTGTCATTTCAGAAGAGGTGCAGAACGAGTACACGACGCCTCCCCGATCTCCGCGTACCATGGCAGCCCCATCTACCCACGTGGATCCTGCGTACGCCCCACCCTCTTCGCCATTGCCTCCTATTCCGAGGCCTCCAAAAGACATCGATTATGCAGGAGACGTCGCATTCAAAAATACTGGTCGTCTGAGCAAGCACCCTAGCGTGGATGACTTCCCAATGCCACCCCCTACCACGGGAATGGCACCCGACCGATCGATAGACGCCTCGTTGCTTCTCTCTCATTCCACAAGAGGCGTCAAATCCTCACTGGAGACGCAAGAAGATTCATATCAGACAGTCGATGAAGATTTGTCCACGCACGCAAAGATACCCTCTCCCCAATCATACCGTAAATCCCGCATTCAATATCCCAGGAAGATGAAGGAGATGACTCGACATGTTCCCGAGGGGGACGAAAGCGACGCTTCCGACGAGCGTGGAGATATATCCGGCGCAAATGGCGGGCTGCACCCTCACGCTGCACCCGCGGCATCGCGTCGCATGATTGGTCGACAACCAGAGCCGTTGCTTGATGATAGGCACCTCAGTGACACAGGAACGTTGCCCGTCAAAGGGAATGACAAGGCTCTCCGGGAACAGGAGGGATATGGGTCTGCGGAAGATTTGTCCTGGTCCATGTCCCCTCAGGTGCCCGGGAAATCCACGCTTCCGCATCTGCCAGATTGGAATCCCAAAGGTAATGGGCGATCGGCCTTGCCCAACAGCCATATTCAGCGGAACATGGATTACAGCATGAGGAAGCTCATGAACGAGAATGTATTCAAAGATCTTATGATGGATCCCTTGGGGCGCCATAGGTGAACACTTTTCCTAGTCATGCGCGGCATCGATATTAATTTCGGTGCAGGTTCCGTGAGTTCATGGAAGACCCTGCTGAATTGGATTTGTGGACGGATACTTTCCAGGCCGCGCGATTTGTGCAAGATTGGAAGACGAACGCTGAGGCCTTGCATGGTCCGCCACTCCTTCTAATCTCGCGACGCACAGTACGCTGACTCCCGGCTTGCAGAACTGTACATGACTCAAGATAGCGAAAACGCTGTGACGCTCCCACAAGAAGTTCAACGGGAGCTCATGATGTCCCTCCGCGCAATCGTTACCCTCGACTCTTCGTTTGATATGACACAACGCTTCCTTCTACACAAGATGTATAACGATCAATTTCAGGTAGGTATTCTCCCCTACTCATCTCACTCTACGAGACCGCGCACTGATGCATATATCAGGGTTTCGTGAAGCACAAAATCATCCAAGAGATGCAAGTCAAACTCGGGAAGCACAACCTCTCCGCCGAGGACCAGGAAGGCCTCGGTGACTGCTTCTGCCTTACGGACCCACGGTTGCCGGACCATCCCATCGTGCTCGTCTCCGAAGGGTTTATTGGAGTCACGGGATATCCGAAGTCGCAGATTGTAGGCAGGAACTGCCGTTTCTTGCAGGGTCCAGGGACGTCTCCAGAGAGCGTGCAGCGTATCAGAGATGGTCTCAACTCGGGTGAAGGTTGCACAGAATTGTTACTTAATTATCGTGAGTACCGTTTCGACAAATTATATTCACCGATGTTGATATCATGTAGGAAGGGATGGTGAACCATTCTACTGCGTAGGTTCTTTTGCCATGTACAGATCGTTTTTTACAAACTGATAGTTAATTATCTACAGCTGCTATGCATTCTTCCTTTACGCGATGCCACCGGCGAAGTGGCGTACTTTATCGGAGGCCAGACCAATGTTACTGGTATCCTCGCGGACCATAAAAATCTCGGCTTCCTCATCGGCGGCGACAATGGCGTGATGCACGATACTAGCGTTGACGCTCTTTCCCCGTAAGTTTACAACTACTTGCGCCCGGCCAACAACCGACTCTAGTTTCAGGACTATGGAGCTGTGGAAAAAAACACAGGCGGGGCTGATGTCCGACGCCCTCACCACGCACAGCGGAAAGAGCGGCAAAAGCGTCCCGAAGCGTAAGCCGGGAGCTGCGGGCACGCAAGAGAAGAAGCCCGGGCCACGTTATCAAGGGAACCAGGACTTCCTGAGTATGGATCCAGCGCCGGCGCAGACTAGCTCTCGGGGGAACGTGATGAGCCGACTTTTCGCAAGGAATGTAGCGAAGAAAAGCAGCAATCAGACTTTGGCCACTGGCGCTGAGACTATGCTTGCTGGCGAGTCCAAGCCGATCGAGGTATGCTTTCACCCCACATGCTGACGCATAACCCTGAAAACATCATCTACAGGATCAATTCACATTGTTCCGCGATACGTATAGCAAGGTCAGCATGCATAGCGTGAATCTTCACGAGTGATTGCTTACCTCTTCATAGCTCATTTTATTCAAGAAGGATAAGCGCGAGATTATGTTTGTGACGCCTCAAATGCTTAGTGAGTGACATAGCCAGGGTACAGAATTGCTCTCACATTCCTTGTAGAATTTCTTGGCCTTCCGTGTGGCACACAAGCGGACCTGTATAACTCACCTCTTATTCATTGCGATATAGTCACTTGCCTGAGCGTCGGCGACAAGTCCGAGACCAAGCAGATGCATAAAGAGTTCAAAAACGCAATCAAAGCGAACGAGAGCATATCCATCATGTGCGGGGTCAGCTACTCCGGGAAATCTTCGATATTCGTGAGTAATTGAGACCTCCTGTTCGTGCAAAGTGCTGATTGTTCTCCTGCAGGGCCGGAGAAACCACACCGAAGACAGATTTGGTGTGATGCATGTGACACCCCTGTTGAACAAGGACAATGTCAATGTCGCATTCGTAGCCATCTTTGGCTGAACACTGACCCAGACTAACATATTTACTGAATTTATTGAATGTTCATGATGGAAAGCGGTATATAGAAGTATTCTACCATCTTTCTTATAGGTTAATACTATAATACACGGCCGGAAGAGAAATTCGTCCAACGAAACTGAGTCATTGACGGATCTGTATTAATAGCAGGCTTGAATACAAGCGCTAAGCGCTTACATCTATGAATTTGATTGACAAGGCACCTTTCCATGGCTCTCAGACACCAACAGATTTCCGCCACTTTGGCATCTGGAAAGCCTTAGCGATGTGTACGTTTCCCTAGTGGCTTTTCACCAGATGGCGAGCGCATTTTACGGGTAGTCAAGCCTGGGATGCACGGAAGCAAGATGATCATAGGGCATACAAGATCCGTTTGCACAGCACGAGACGCCCTGTGGGCCGTGGAACACATGTAGATGCGAACTCGCTGCAGAGGTTCGATTTTCTCAGCAGCAGCGTCACCAGACAGAAAGTACATCGTTTCAGAATCAAGACTGCCTGAATATGGCTTACGCACTGCAGACGGATGGAATTCGTTACAAGTTTTGAGGGCAGACCGGACCAGTGCCTAATACCATTCTTCCCAGACGGAGATTGTGTGGTGTCCGGCTCTGAAGATGGGGCCATTCACATCTGGAATGCATAAACAAATGAGCCTAACGAATGATACCATAATGAAGTGCTATCATTGCAATTTATGCCAGGTGGTGAGTACATCGCATCTGCTCGTGAGACAGTACAGTCCGTGCTTGGAATGCGTGAACGGGCGAGCTTGCAAATATGGCATTCGCTGAGATGCACGGCGCTGGATCGGTAATCTGCATATAGGCCTGGGCAGTGATGGCCTTACAACTCCCTTATTATGGGCATGGGCCCCACCCAGCTGGATCTTGAAGTTTGTCCACGGAGAAGAGAGCACACCAGCTCCCCACTTTGTCAACTCAGATGGCGATGTCGAAATGTTATCCGTTGCTACTTGATTACTTGAACCGGTGTCTATCCAATGTCAACTTGAACCTCGTTGCAGCAGACAGCAGCAGGCGATACCATCGAATCCGCGAGGTAGCCTCTACATATGAGGTTTCAATCATGTGTATAGCGCACCTGGACTGCAGCAAGATAACGCTGGCACAATTCGAAATCCCACGTCTTGTTACCACGATAAGTCAATGATGAGCGCAGCGCCTGAATTCAACATGGTAGGCTTCCAGAAGACAGATAAGCACCAGCAGTCATGACTTACTTGTAACCTCGCATTACACGCTGAGACTCGTGAGCAGTGTATGCATTGACCGGTCAATAAAGTCAATAGCGGGGTCAATGCATTGACTGACCCCTGGGGTCAGACCAGTCATTGACTCGTCAATGGGGTCAATGACTAATCTGCAGTCCCGTGACATGAGCTGTAATTCTCAACTTATGGCTTCCCGGATCATCCATATATTATAGAATCATATGATTTGTTTGGTTGTTGTCGCCAGCTTGCTACCCCCCACTCATGCCTCCAAAAGGACCTATCTGGAAGCTCTTCTGGAGTGACGAGAAGAAGTATCTTTCCGATCGAACTCATGTCAATGCCTGGTGTAATGGATGCATTTTGGCAGCTGTTAAGCAGCGCCCATCAAGAGTGTTGGAATTGAGGACAACACTGATACTCTGGACTTCGACGCGATTGCTCGATCGCTTATCGACTCCGCCGCCGCCGACGACGCGCAGTCAGACGAGCCCGAAATAGACGAAAGTGCTTATCTCGACAACATCTCACCGCTCTTGGCTCCCGGTCTCCCCAACCTGTCCTCCAGTAGCACCATCCCTTCCACTGCCATCCCTCCCTCTCAGATGGTGGTGTGGCCGCCGGTTCGGGTTTCTACTAGCAGGGAGGGTTACGGGGGTTAGCGAGGGCCGAGGAAGAGCTTGAAAGAGATTACGAGGTTGAATTCATTATTCCTCCATCGGCTGCACCCCTATCATAAGCTCACTTGCATATAATCAATGCATATTATTGTATAATTATTGTATCTATCTACTTTATAGTGGATGGACAACGGCGGAACGCACGGAACGCACCGGGCCATGTCCCCGGCATCGCCATTGACGGGTCATTGACCCTATTGACCCCAAGTCAATGGGTCAATATTGACTCGTGGTCTGACTGGTCTGACCCGGGGTCAATGCATACACTGCTCGTGAGGGCCGCTGGCGGGCCAGACTTGGGTATGTCCAGTATAAATCCGGTTGCACGACGACGGAGGCAACGCCGATAAGATGGCTTTTCTTGCTATTTAGCCGTGATGACGTGCTGATCATAAGGTCGACGGAGACTTCATGCTAAAGGCCAGAGGTGTGGGATCACGCCGAGGCCTCGGTTGCGCGCGGGCGGGGCAGGAGGGGGGTATGGTGCTCAGATGCGCGACGCGGTTCGGTTTCCTCCTCCGACTATTCCTATCTTGCATTTGCATGACGAATTCTTCGTCGCACATGCAGCTATGACATTCCGTGTTGCGTCAGTGTGGTCTTACAAAGGCCTCGTGAACCAGCCACATACCCGGCACACCGTCGTACTCGCACGTCTCTCCCAGCGCTCGAAACACGGTCGGCTATGAATGGGGAAGGAAAGCCTCAAATTCCTGTGTATATTGCACCAAATTGATGTGGGCGTTGATCAAGCTCTGGGGAATGCGGGCTTGGGACGGGGATATCATGAGTTGTGGGTGATGATGATGTACCGAGACGGCGATCGCCCGCAGGGGCTGTGCCCCACGTGATGCACCAACAATGTGCTAAAGAACAACGACCAGAGCTGCACTAGTTACCGATTAATTTTCGCTCAACCACCCCACCGACCCGTCGTTCAGCCGTGAACGACCTTCAAGAAAACGAGCCCAATAACTTATCGACCTGCTCCCCGCACACGGTCAGGGGCGCCCAGCGGCGTACAGCTTCAACAGCCTCATTAGAACTTAGAAGGTTAAACGACGTTCAGCCAAGGTGCGATGGTTGCTCTCTTTATCTATCGCACATCCTGAAGTCCATCAGTTCCAGCAATGGAGGCCTCTTCCTTGATTCCACCGCGCCCCAAGTTGCCAGTCAGGAAGGAGACAGATATTTTATCGTATTATCAGTCAGAGGAAGCAGGCCAGCCCTACACATCTCCTACCGAGCCCGAATCGTCCACCGGCGCCGAAACATCCTCCGCCCGCCCGCGGGGCGAGTCCAACGCGTCCTCGCCGTCCGAGTACTCCCCCGAGGAAGCTTCTGACACGGAAAAACCGCGCAAGGTGCTCCGCAAACGGTCCAAGAAGACGAGCGTGGACGTGGGCGTGGCGCGGCGCCCCAGCAATCAGTCCGCAGGCGGCGCGGACAGGCGGCGCATGAAGATCGTGGACTTGGGCACGGGCTCCAACGCAGAGGAGCTCCCGCACAGCCGCGACACGCGGTCAGACAGCCTCAGGAGTAGGCGCGGGCACGCAAGCCCAATGACGGGTCTCGCGCTCGTCGCGCCGCCCGACGCCGCCCCGGGGACGTATACGCACCTCACGCCCCCCACTACAGCACCGTTGACTAAACCAGATGCTTCGCTCGAGACTGGTCTACACCAGCGATCCGCATCCGAGGTGGCGCCCGGATCGAACGCTAGAACGCTGCACCAGCGCAAGTCCTCGCGGCAGGTGGGCATTCTCGGGTCCTCCCCCGCAACGAGCCCCACCGACCCCCTCAGCACCGCGGCGCACCTCCAGTCCCAAACACCCCTCATCCAACGCCCCCAATCTCGTTCACCCTCCCCCGTAAAACGCTCCAACGCGGGCACACCCGACTCCACAGCGCGCAGCCGCGCAGACTTCTTGTCTGCTCTCAAACACACGAATCCCGAGTTGGTGCTGACGCCTGAGATCGGCGAGGGGAAGGGTATCGGCGAGCGTGTCGCCGCACCCGTCATCGTTAGCCTCACACCCAGCAGCCCCCGCCCCGCCCTTCTCCCTACCGCGTCCTCATCGTCTGCGGGTTCTGTGTACCCGCCATCTCCCGCCATGCCTCCCACGCCGTTCTCCCCCACCTCCGCATCTCCACCCACAACCCCCGCAGACCCATACCTGAATTATCAGCCAGGCATCCACGCGACGGCAGGCCCACTCCCGCCGCCCCCGCGCGCGCTGTTTGGCATTGCACCTGGTACACCGCCGCCCCCACGACCCCCACGCTTCGCCTCTCCTCCGCCGCGGGCATCCGGTCATGTGGGGGGCGTAGCAGCACTCAGAGCGCCCGGGCTGAAAGGCAGTGTATCGACAGGGAGCCTGCATGACGTGGCTCTTGCCGTGGCTGGGGCGGGGGGACGATCGGTGTCACCGCTATCGATTGCGTCTGATGTGAGCAGCGAGGTGCCAGTGCCAGTGCCCGCTGTGTCTGCGCATGTGCGGGAGGGCGCATTCGCGCCTTCGACGGAGTCGGACGCACTGGATAGTCCCGTCGCGCGTTCGGAGTCCGCGCCAGCGCCGGAGGTGAGGTCACCCGTCGGCGACGGCGATCTGGAGGCCGACACGTCGATCCGGCTGGTGGGCAGCAAAACAGTGGCGACCCCCATCGTCGTCGAGCCTGAGGAGACAGAGGCGCTGATACAACGCCCACCCGGTCTGCAGCGCGATGAGAGCTGGGTGAACGAGTTCCCCGAGATCACCTCGCGCGCACTCACGCCGGTCTCGCCCCACTCAGACGACGGCGCACTGTCTGCGGATTCGGGGCAGGGCCACAGCTTCTTCAAGCGATCGCCGTCCGCGTCGCCGCCGAAAGTAACGAGAGAAATTGGAGACGATGTGGGCTCGGCGTCGGCGCCGCGACAAATCCGCTCGGCGCTTGCGGCGAACCTGAAACGGTTCTCGTCGCTCCCGCGCACCCCATCACGCAAAGACAGTAAGCGGCTGTCGACGGGCTCGCGGTCGTCGAACGCGAGCTCCCTGTCGACGCTGCCGCCACACCAGGAAGCGCAAGACGTGCCGGCGCTCCCGCGAACCCCGCCACCGCGGAAGAAAATCATATCGCAGTGGCCAGCAGCGATGTCGTGTGCGGAGATCCCCACGAAGAAGAGCGCGCTTGAGCGCTCGCTGTGCTACGCGGCGAAGATCAACGAGCTGTACATCCACGACTGTGGCCTGGGTGATTTCTTGCTGGATGTGCAACACAGAGGTGAGCACGCTCCGCTACCCAGATAGATCGCGCAATACTAAATGCACTGCAGCAGGGAACCCAGTGCGCACCAAGACTGCTGAGCTAGGTGGCCCGGGACACCGCGGTCCGTCCACCGCGCCAGTGTCTTTCCAGCCGCGGCACATTTCGCGTGGGTCAGTTGCATCGGAGGCGACATTCCCCAAGCGCAGCGACACAACAACCGCGACGGACCTCGCAGTGCGCGTGGCAGTCGACACGAGCCCGCCGCGTGGGCCCCCGCCTCTGCCATATCCCTCGCTCGCGATCGCACCTCCCATCAGCCGCGCGTCCTCAAGCTCGGCGTCCTCCACACGCACGCCATTGTCGCCGACATCATCCGCAAAAATGCCCGCGGCGGGTGGATTCTTCTCGTCGCTCGGGCGCAAGGCGAGCATGAAAGGCGGCGGCAAGAATACGACGCTCGTGCCGCAGCCACACGCAGGCCTATTACACAAGAATCCCCCTCGCGCGCCCGCGGCACCGCGGCCGGTGAACATCCCGAACGCGCCCACAGTGCCAGGGGGGCCCCGCGCGGTACCAGGCCGCGCAGCTCGCTCGCAGACAATCATGTTGCCGAAGACGCCGCCGAGCGTACCAGGCAGCCACCGGAGCAGCTCGATGACGCGGCGCGCGTCGCTGTTTCGGCGACGCTCGCGGGGAAGCGGGAGCGAATCGGCGGGGAGCATCGAGGAGGATCCCGCGTTCACGGAGCAGGTGGACAAGCTTGCGGATCTGCTGCCACAGGCGGAGAGAGCGGTGCTGGCTGGATATTTGCGGCGGGCGGGCTCGGATTTGAATGCCATCGGGCAGTATCTTGAAGACGAGAAGAACGGGACGTTACGAACTGATTAGACCATACCATTCTTTATCACCAGTATGTTACACGGACATCATGACATTTTACGACCATTTGTACTACTAATACTACGTTTCCTTCTCTTCGTTAGCGATCACACCTTTTTTTCACTCTTGGAAATCTTAAGTATCAAACATCATTCAAAACTCTCCATCTCAACAATGTACACAAACCATGATTCCACTGCTCACCACCCTCCCCTCCAAAATATTCTTATACAATCCAATACTAGTCTCCCGTAAGCAGATCTAGATCACTTATTTGGGCGAATCAAAGATGGGCATTGGGCACCTGCAACTTCCGCTCACCATTTGCAAAGTCTCCTCGAAAGTCCCTTCGGAACATGGGCGCCATTTTATCCAAACCTCAAAAATCAATGTTCCCCCTCAAATTCAAAGTCCATTCCTTCGACGCCAGGGTCTACAACACCTTAACCTGCCACATTATCTATAACAAATACTCATTCTCGCCCCAATACAATACAACTCCATCACCAGCTCCTCCCCCCGCCCTCACTTACCGCGATGACTGGCCCCTCGCCTCCTTCCTCGGCATTCGAAACTTCCCCGCTCCAGCAAATATCACATGGACATCTCTCGACGGCACAAGACTTGAAACGAAAGTAGATATCGCGAAAATTTTCAAAGATGAAAAGGTGCTGTATACTGTGGAGGATGAGGAGATCCCCGAGGGCAGCTTTAATGGACTGACCAGTCCGGGTATTTATCTGGAGGTTGATGATAGGACGGTCAGGGTTTTTATGCGTGCCTTTTTGCCTACGAAGACAGAGCAAGAACCTGGGAACAAGTACAGTAACTGTAGGAACGATTTAGTCCTTGCTTGGAGTCACACGTATTGAGCTCGAGAGAGGGATTTAGAGGAGCCGGGGTGGGAGAATATATGTGATATATACTCGGGTGGATTCAGTGGAAGACTCGAGCTGCCTTCAGTTCTGAGTCCAGGTTGGGTCCAGGAGGACGTATGGCCACCGTATATATGGTCACGGTATTACTACCACCCTTCTTTCAGAGTTCCATGACGATCTACCACTTTCGAGATCCTGACCTGAGTCAAGTTGAACCATGGGAGGGTTGCTATACTTGGTGGCCGACCTTGGGCCGACCTGTACAGCCTGATTAGATCATCGTGTGCAAAAGTAGCGGCTTTGATATAACATTACGCGCCTTCCTCCACCATCTTCACTCAACTCTCTTGTCTATACCACCACTGCTTGCTTACTCTCCTACTAAAGTAAGATTATGGCTGATACAAAGATGGACGTCGACGAGGCTGCCATTGATGAGGGTCTCTATTCGCGTCAATTGTGCGCATCTATCTTTATCACGTTTGGCCACCACTGAGCGCGTTTCTCTCCAGATATGTTCTTGGTCACGAAGGTTAAAATATATGCTCTCTTGAGGGGCGTGTCTCTGACAAATCGTTTCTAGCGATGAAGCGGATGGCCGTTTCTAATGTCCTGATTGTCGGCGTACAGGGCTTGGGCGTCGAGATCGGTAATGATACATCCTGAATGGCTTTACTTCACGTGCTGACTCTTGCTTCCAGCCAAGAACGTCGTCCTTGCCGGTGTGAAGTCCGTCACGATCTATGATCCCGAGCCTGTCACTATCCAGGATCTCAGTACTCAGGTGAATATTTATGACCTGCTTCCTTGGATACGTGCTTAAAGTTGTAAAGTTCTTCCTGAGAAAGGAAGACATTGGGAAATCCAGGGCAGAAGCCACTCTTCCCAGACTGGCTGAGTTGAACGCCTACGTCCCCGTGAAGCTGCTGCCTGGGAAACCTGGTCAGGGTCTCTCCGTTGACTTAGTCAAAGGGTATCAAGTGAGTACGCTGTTGCTATCGTTGCAAAGCGCTATCTGAACCCTATAAACAGGTTATTGTTCTGTGTGGTGTTCCTCATAGCAAGCAGCTTGAGATCAATGATTGGACACACGCGAACGACATCCCCTTCATTGCTGCAGAAACTCGCGGGCTTTTCGGGTATGTATAATATCTACATGCCTTTGATGCGACCGCTTATGGCTTTGTAGCTCGGTTTTCACCGATTTCGGCGCAAAGTTCACATGCGTAGACCCTACTGGCAATCAGCCACTGACTGGTATGATCGCAGCAATCGACAAGGTGATTATCCGCAACGCACTCACTTGATGCAGAGAATTCACACTGGGTTTACAGGACTTTGAGGGCGTCGTCACCTGTTTAGATGAGACGCGACATGGTCTGGAAGACGGAGACTTTGTGACGTTCACCGAAGTGCAAGGCATGGAGGAGCTGAACGGCTGCAAGCCTCGCAAAGTGACCGTGAAGGGTCCTTATACCTTCAGTATTGGAGACACCAGCGATCTCGGAGACTACGTTCGGGGTGGGATCTTCACGCAAGTCAAAATGCCAAAGATCATAGAATTCGTGAGTTGTTACGTCAATTATTCTTTACACAATGCCGATACTGCATGCAGAAATCCCTCAGAGAATCTATTCCCGGGCCAGAGCTCTTCATCTCCGACTTCGCGAAATTTGACCGGCCTGCGACTTTGCATGCTGGTTTCCAGGCCCTATCTGAATTCAGGGAAACTCACAATCGGCTGCCTCGCCCCCGCAATGCTGAGGACGCGGCCACTTTAGTCTCACTCGCGAAGAAGATCGATGCGGATGCCGACGAGAAAATCATTACCGAGCTATCCTACCAAGCCTCTGGTGATGTTTCCCCGATCGTCGCTGTCATTGGAGGCTTCGTCGCTCAGGAGACCTTGAAAGCCTGTTCTGCTAAGTTCCATCCACTTGTTCAACATCTGTACTTCGACTCCCTGGAATCCCTTCCCGCCACTCTTCCTACGGAGGCTGAATGTCAACCAACGGGATCGCGTTATGATGGTCAAATCGCTGTTTTCGGAAAGACGTTCCAGGAGAAGATTTCCAACCACCGCCAGTTCCTTGTCGGGTCCGGCGCCATTGGATGTGAAATGCTGAAGAACTGGAGTATGATTGGATTGGCTTCGGGTCCCAACGGCATCATCCATGTTACGGATCTAGACACCATCGAGAAGAGTAACTTGAACAGACAATTCTTGTTCAGGCCCAAGGATGTTGGGAAATTCAAAGCAGAGGTTGCAGCTGCTGCTGTTGCGGAAATGAACCCCGATCTGAAGGGTCACATTTTGAGCAAGCAGGAGCCTGTCGGACAGGCCACCGAGAGTCAGTCACCCGTTTTATAATTCTAAGATACTCCTGACGTCGAAATTCAGACGTTTATAATGACGAGTTCTTCGCTGACATCCACGGTGTCACAAATGCGTTGGACAACGTCACCGCTCGTAAGCCTGCTGCCCCATCCATCGGGTCACAACTTAATGTTGTTTGTAGGGTTGTATATGGACCAGCGTTGCGTACTCTACTCCAAGCCTTTGTTGGAATCCGGGACTTTGGGAACGCAGGGCAACACCCAGGTCGTCATTCCCCATCTTACAGAATCCTACGCCTCGTCTCAGGACCCCCCGGAGAAGCAGACGCCATCTTGTACCGTTAAGAACTTCCCCAATGCGATCGCCCACACAATCGAGGTACGGTCACGTTAAAGCGGCTTCATGACTGGTATTAACATGCTTTCGTGTAGTGGAGTCGCCAAGAGTTCGATGCATTGTTTGTGCGCCCGGCGGAGTCCGTCAATCAATACCTCTCAGAGCCCAACTTCCTCGAGTCAACTCTCAAGTACTCCGGCCAACAAACAGAGCAAGTAGAGCAGATCGCGTCATACCTTGTGACCAACAAGCCGCTCTCATTCGAAGAGTGTATCACCTGGGCTCGCCTCCAGTTTGAGGAGAAATACAACAATGGCATCCAGCAATTATTGTACAGCTTGCCGAAAGACGCTGTTACCAACACCGGCCAGCCATTCTGGAGTGGACCCAAGAGGGCCCCAGACCCACTCACTTTCAACGCGAACGATGTGAGCATCTCAGATCTTATCTGTCAATCAGATTGCTCATACACAATTTAGCCGGTTCATCTCAGTTATATCATCGCTGCTGCCAACCTTCACGCGTTCAATTACGGTCTGCGAGGAGAGACAGATCCTGCTCTGTTCAAGAAAGTCACCGACTCTATCATCGTGCCCGAGTTCGTTCCCAAAAGTGGCGTCAAGGTCCAGATCAATGACAACGACCCAGTTCCAGGTGCTGGTGGTAATACCGGTATGTTTATATAGAGCTTATATGGATTGTCCCTAACAGTCTATTCTGCAGACGCAGAAGATCTTGCTGCGATCACTAAGAAATTGCCATCGCCTGCGTCGTTGGCTGGGTATCGCCTAACCCCTGTTGACTTCGAAAAGGACGATGATTCAAACCACCACATCGACTTCATTACTGCGGCTTCCAACCTTCGTGCCATGAACTACAGCATTCCGATTGCTGATCGCCACACAACGAAGCAAATTGCTGGGAAGATTATTCCGGCAATTGCGACGACTACATCCCTTGTCACTGGATTGGTGTGCTTGGAACTGTACAAGGTTTGTTTCTGTGGTTTGTCACAATTGCAGGTACTGATGTCAATGTTGCAGGTCATCGACGGCAAGAACAAGCTGGAAGACTACAAGAACGGCTTTGTCAATCTAGCATTGCCGTTCTTCGGTTTCTCTGAGCCCATAGCCGCTGCCAAGCAAAAGTATGGCACCACAGAGTGGACATTGTGGGACCGATTCGAGTTCAAGAACGATCCCACTCTGAAAGAGTTTGTCGACTGGTTCAAGAATACGCACAAGCTCGAAGTCAGCATGGTCAGCCAGGGTGTCAGTATGCTCTGGAGCTCATTTGTAGGCAAGAAAAAGGCAAGTATGCTTGCATTGCACTGGAGTGCTCGGAAGCTCATTCATTTCTGTTTTTTTTGTTTTTTTGCAGAGCGAAGAGAGATTGCCCATGAAGTTCAGCAAGCTTGTTGAGCATGTAAGCAAGAAGCCTATCCCGCCACACACGAAACAACTGGTTGTTGAGGTTATGGTCATGGATGAGGAAGGCGAAGATGTGGAGGTAATGTCACCTGCTACCCCGACTGCATCATCTGAACTGACAATTTACCAGGTCCCTTTCATCGTTGTGGGAATCTAATGTAGCTTATCAAAGTAGAAGTGTATTACAACTCTCCTGTACTTCGTATCAGTATCGATTGTATTTCGAGTTCTTGTCAGAGCCATCCTGCAGGTTCCAGCATAATTGTGACATTCAGAAACACCTTGGGGGCAGGTACCGTACCGTGCATGATCTACAGGTACATACAGTAGCGAACAGTCACGGCGGCAGACGGCATACAAGCTATCTACCAAGAGGGGTACGGGGACGTATGTTAAACAGGGGTCGGCGAGGGAGGGGGGTTTAATGAGAAAGGTAAGATGATATGTTTTTAGTGGTTTTACTGTTTTCTGGATGCGACCAACAATGTAGGAGAAGCAAATGAACCAGGCGAAGCAACTAAAAGTCGTAACGAGATTAGCGTGATAACCGTACGGAATGATAATGAGAAATGAAACATCAACGGTAGTACGGTACTCGAAGCAGAGGCAGGTCCGTGAGTGGAAATATGGGATGCCGTGCGGGGAGTGTTGCTTCGGAGGGACAACACAAGCCTCCGTGCAGTCTTCGAAGGCGGAAGAGGGGGGCAACCTTGCAGTCTGTTAAATAAATACAAGAAGCTGCGGTGTGAAAGGGCCATGGACAGGATGGATATGTCGGTGTGGTGATGCTGGGCCCGGAATGATGACGAAAGACGAAAAGAGACGGACAGATGAAAATAGGTACAGGAGGGAGACCCATAACGATGGCAGCCAAGCGAGTGAAAGTTAACACCCGAGAGGCCCGGGGTCAGGTCGGTTATTAAATGCTGAAAAATGTAAGCTTAGAAGCATCTATGTGCGCAAGCTGAACGCATAATGGAGACGTATGGACATGTGGATGGACATCAAGCCCTGATCCAGTTCGACTGATAGTTCACATTCGAATGGCCGAATGGCTGTCTGTACGGGGCATAGCGGCCGGATGCAGCCCATCGTGCGTCGGGCTGACTGGGCGGAGCGACCTCGTGAGCTGCCATGCGATTGTACACCGATTGCGAGTATGAGCGGCCGTGATTCGAGGTCTGGCAGGTGTCGTAGTGGCACGACAAAGACTGCGTCCGCGAGTGCTGATGCTCGGTGTGATGGGCGTAAGGATACGGTGTGTAGCTGGGCAACGCATCGCACGCATACCCCGGAGGCATATGGGGATTCACGGGTGCGAAGGCCGGCCAGCTTGGATACCTGGTGTCCTGCGGGTAAACAGGTGGCAGTAGAACGCCGTACGGTGCGAGTGAGGGCTGCACGGCCACGTATTCGCCGCTGATCCTGCCTCTGTCACGGAAAATAGGCTCATCAGCTGCGGGGCTCCATTTGGCAGGAGGAGGCAGAATCCTCTCCGGCTCCGGCATCCTCTCACGCTTCTCCCAATCTTGCGATCGTTGTTCGAGGCCCTCCTTGAAGGCAGCACTGTTGATGGAACCAGCGCGGCTGACACGACGCTTGGGCATGTACTCCTGGCGCAACGGGCCGTCCTCGTCCAGATCGATCTCGAGCACATCGACTCCCTCGAGGGCAGTGTCTTCGAGTCCCTGTCTCTCCATCCTGCGGTACTCCAGGCCTATGAAGACCGGTTCAGGAATGGACTGATCAATGCCAATAGGAGCCTGAGCAATCTCTTCCAGCGCCTTGCGCACGATGGAGTGCGGGTTGGATGACGGCCGAGAAATAGGCTGAGAGCGAACGGGAGAGGAAAGCGACTGGTGGTACGAGGAAAGATGTGAAAGCCACTGAGACCAGGCGCGGGGCGGCGTCGAAAGATCATGGGAGAATATGTCCAGCGCAAGGGACTCGAGGCGGTTAAGCGACGTGATGGGCACATTCGAAATGCTTTGCCTGTTGAGACATTAGTGATGTACACCGCAATTACAAAGATATACTTACCAAGTCTTGTTGGAAAACGTGTGGTCATCGAGCCACTTGTTGGCAAGCATACATCCCAAAAGGATCAGCCTGAATGGCGCGTTCATTTCCATAGTCTCTCTGTCAGCCCCTCCCCGAGTGTCTCCAAGCAACTCGACCCTGAACCTAAGCTCCTTCACATGCTCCGGCCCAAACCCAACGGCGTCAAAGTACACAGGAAGGCGGACGATGTACCAGAGCGACAGCAGAATGGCTGACGGCTGGAGCAAGGTCGACTGAAAGAGTGAGTGCACTGACACAGCAAGATAGGCAGGCGGCACCGCTGAATACTGTCCGATGGGACTGGAGCTGTTGTTCGACGTAAGTAAAGCGCGATTTCTAGTATTCTTGGGACAAAAGACGTACTTCTGGTGGGCGAACTCCGACGGCAAGCTCATCCCAGTAGTACATACTTTCCACACAAACGTGGAGACCCATTCGGAGAGCGGGCCAACCAGTTTCTGGTAGTCAGATGCGGGCGACGCGACGGCCTTAGGCATGGGCTCCGAAGCCTGCAGGTCCTCCTGATCGTGCGAATACTGAGAGTAGGTTGCAATCCTCTCCTTGCACTGGTACTCCGACTCCATCTCTGCGATGGAAGAGTGAGCCGAGTATGGCTCAGCTGCACAGACAGCACGGTCCACGAAGTCACCAAAGGGTGTAGTGGGCCCTACGG